>SNQJ01S0118967.1:17194-33769 GCA_010110895.2 Picea sitchensis
GACCTTCTCCTCTTGTGAGTTTCAACCTTGTGAGCATCAGAAACAAAACTTGCAAACAATCAAGTCTTCAAAACCAGTGCTATGATACCAACTTGATCTAAAAATGAAGAAGACTTGAAAAAACTTGAAAACTTATTGCAAGTGAATATTATGTGTTTAAAGCAAAAGGATCAGTTTGCAACACATAAATTAAAAGATTACTTATGCAAATTACACATAGACAGCAGCATAATCAATGAACATAAACACATAAGCACAACAATTGATAAAGGAGTTCACCCCTCTTATGGGCTACATATCCTAGTCCAGCTTCCAATGGATCATTATTATTAATTTATCAAAAAGTGCTCAAAAACATGTCTTACAATGCTCAAACTGACAAACCAACTGCTCCAATGGCTTCCTAGCATCCCAAAACCCCTGTCTGGGCTCTTTCGGCACCTCAATCAGTCGAAAAACGAAGAAGTTATGCCTCCTGGAAGTCTCCTTCTTCAAGCTTGTTGTCTCTGGTTCTACAATTCGCACCCCCCTTCCTTGAACCTGGCTCACACACTCATTTAAGCGCAAACACCCAGCACCGGGCGCAACCGCGCCAACGGTGCAAACCGTAGGATGGTTAAGGGCACGCCAGCCTTAACCGCCTCGGCACCCGCGCACGTGGGTCATACGACCTCAGGCTATGGCAAAAGAACTTAACCGTTACAAAACCGATTCATAAACCACGCGCTCCTGGTCGAGGTCACATGGCAATAATAAAAACCGTGGTTTATAGTTCTAAAACCCCACGCGAACGGTTACAACCGCATACATTTTATATTACGGTTACATGCTTTTGAAATGAAACCACGGGCTATGTAATATAGACCCCGCGCATTTTCAACTGTCGACTATATAACACGGTCATATTACAATGCCAACGACCACGGGTCGGGGCTAAGCCCCGGCCCGTCCTCCCTCCAATTACAAACTTATATGAATTTAAATACAATAAAACCCATATACATGTTAAGAAACAAATGGTGGAACATTGGTCAACGGAGGTTTGTGAAGGCTTATGTGGTGGGGAGGTCCGGGGGTCGAACCCCACGGCCTCCAATATATTTTACATAAAACCAATAGACAAATAATGAGTGACATGTGGTGCCTCCAGATTGGGCCACGTGTCCTCATACCATTTTCCAGCTACAGGACACATGTCGCTCTTGGATTCGTCAATAGTCAACCCATCAACAACTGCCACATCATCATCGTACGGTCTATACGGCCCTGCCACGTCAGACCGTACGGACTGTACGGACAGGTACAGTCAGCATCAAACTTTTTGCCTGTTTGGCTTGGCGAATAGATCGTGATATCTTCTCCATACGGCATCCATTTGACAAAGTAAATATACCATCAGAATCAGGAAAACGATACGGACGCAATGGCACTGTTTTCGTCGCATTATGAGCACTTTGAAATTTGAGCAAAATTTGATCCCCTGATCAGCCATCTAGCCTTCCTCTTTAGTCTCCAACCACATCTCTAGTTTTCCTAGGTCTCCTATAGTAGCTCCATAATTATACTAATTCTCTCCTTTATCTCAAAAAATTATTTGTCAAGCTCCTCTTGACTTATCCTCTTTATGCCAACTGCTTTGGCATATTTATTTCCTCTGGTTATGGCTTCTTTCTGAACCTTTATAATGACCATCAGTAGTCATTTTCATTTCCTCCTATTGTGAACTTATCCTAGTCCATTGTGAGTTGCATCAAGCAACTTCTCTATAGAAAATCTCCTCATCTGCTACCTAATAGCAACTCAATATTCTCTCATGAGTTTGTCCTCTTGGTTTTCTTTTGGTTTTGTCCTTAGAGCCTCCTGAGCAATCCTCTACTCTTATTTGGCTTTGCACCTACTCACTTTATCTTGAGAATATCAATCATGCTCCTCACTTCCAATCTTCAGCTGGAAGTATCTACAACATCCTCTGTTGTGAGGTTTTTCCACAAGCTTCTTCTATCCTCTTTTTCACAACTCTACTGGCTATAAGGATTGTTAATCATTACCCTTCTCCTTCTACTACTACATGTTAATTAACACTAACACTATCAATTAAAATCCAAAGATAAAACATTTGATCCATACCTTCAAGTATTGTTCTAAGATCTTGTCTCTTTAACACCTTTCTGTCTCCTTTGGTTGGAATGGCCTCTATCTGTATTAATTCACTAAGGAATTATATATCCAATTCATTTTTCGGTTTGCCTGCACATTCTTCTATATTTGTATCCTTTACAAATTTCCCAAAGAGCATTTACTAGCTCTGATACCAATTGTTGAAGACCCCCTCGGGGATCCCTGTGCCCATAGGTGTAGAGTTATGATTAAATAAAACTATGCATCACTTCTTCCTCAAGTTTCTCTCGAACATTTTAAATGGGCCCAAAATCCTCAGTTCTCGCATCAGTCAATAGAGCTCAGAACCAGGAACTAAACCTCCTACATTGATCAAGCACTCGAAACTTTGTGCTTATCGCCTAAGCGCTTAAGCTCCAAGAACTAGTCCACATGCGACCATGGACTAGAACCAAGGGCATGAATATTAGATCACCAGAGGTTCTAACTCACAAATACCTCACACGACTTCGATCTGGTATGATGTGTTGCTAACCACATAGAATTGTTGACGTGGGTCTACCACATGTCGACGATGACTAAGATGCCACGTGTCATCTCTATCTGTGACTTTCATGTGCTCAAACTGTTGAATGAACACTGACACATATCATCCTCCATGTGTTCCATGTGTCACTCTTTGAGTGGTTGCATATGTATATTGATGTATGTCAGGATCGAAACATCGAACATTTCTCCTATTCTTACTCTTCTCCTAGTCCAATTCGATATGTTAAATATCGATCATCTTCATTGATCCAATTTTCTTCTTCATCATCAATCTTCTCTCCTAATGGATGAATAGATCTTGTTGTTCCATGCTTCCACTACACCTCATATCATCGTTGATTTATTCTTTTCAATAGATGGTTTCCACGTATGTTGGGCACCGAGTCTCCAGAAATATTCTAGACTTCACCTCTTCTTACGATGTCCGAGATCCAAAAGGATATGGATTGTTGATCCCATTGATGATCAACGATCATAACTTCACCATATATGCATCTGGACTATGGATTCTTTCAACCATAGATCTAGTGGCTTAGTCCATATCTAATCTAAGTTGTTCTTTTCTCATCGGCTATAATGAGATTCGTTGATATCATTCAGGTGTAGATACATGCCTTGTCTCAACTCCCTTACACCTCAAAAACCCTGATAAGGTTTCCTTCTGTCGATCTGGCACTGGAATCGATGGTCAAATCTTACTCTCACCATGGGATAGTCATATGTCAAGACTTTCACATTCACACTTCACTTCCTTTGCTTCAATCCGATAAGGATCGATGGTCAAGGTTATCCCCGATGAATATTTGATGAAGTAGATCTCTTTCTCCTTCTATTATATTGATTGGTGTGATATGGATCATTGATCCTTCTAGTGAACAACGATCAATGATTGTTTTAGCTTCTCTTGTGTTCAAACATGCAAACACTCTCTCGTACCTGCAAACAACACTAAATAAGCATGCATAGGTTATTATATGATTTCAATGACTCATACTTCATCCATTAATGCATGAAGACACCATATAAGTACACTGGGATTCTATTAATGAATCTATACATGAAATATACAAATTTATTCTCTCCTTCTGGACCTGATTTACATTATGTTGGCTTCTAATTGGCTAGTTAGCCATACTTGGACTCTTTCAAACTCAAACC
Organism: Picea sitchensis; assembly: GCA_010110895.2. Lineage (NCBI taxonomy): Eukaryota > Viridiplantae > Streptophyta > Pinopsida > Pinales > Pinaceae > Picea > Picea sitchensis. The sequence continues at coordinate 21,020 of SNQJ01S0118967.1, forward strand.
TCTCACTCTATCTCGACACACACATCTATCATCCCTATGATGCATGTAGGCTTACAATTTTAAGCATGGAAGGTCTCCTTCTAGTTCATCAGCAAATCCCTAATATTATGCAACTAATACCCACAATATTACTCTCATACTTTATAATTGAATCCTCCATACATAAGATGATATTCCTAAACCAAGTTAATTTCTCAATTAATCCTTTATACTCCAATTAAGGAAAACAAATCCTATCCCTCTATAATACAACCAAACCATGCCAAATTACATTAATTCAAAGTTTAGGGAACCCACTTGTAACACACCCACTATGGCATAATAAATTTTTTGCTTTTCCTCAAGGGAAAGAATCCCAAAAGTCCTACAGGGGCCTAGCATAGGATGGTTCTTCCCTGTTCACCTCCCTGTGGTCCTGGGTTAGGACCACAGGCCAAACAAGCCAGGCACCTTTTTGTGTTTCGTGACTCAGCGATACAAGTGAATCCAATCTCAAAGGTAGGATGGCGAGGGGGTTCCAGAATGAAACCCTGGCCATAGATCTAGGCGCGCAGATTCTGGACATCCATATCTACCCACCGCTTAATGGCAAAGCACTATCTCCCTTTCTTTAGTCCCTATTTCGATTGGACCACATACACGCCTAAATGCAAGCGCCTTTCACCACTCGCAACCTCGCGACTCGTGAGTCGAAGACCCTCGAATTTTCTTCACCAATCGTCGATACCTGAGATCATGAAATGGGTATAGCTTCCTTCTATCAGCATCCTCTGTGCGTGACCGCCAACTAGGCTAAATGCTATCTCCTCTCTCTATTCGCCGCTTCGTGAGCTCAACGGTTGAACTCTCATTCCTTCCTTATGCGATCCTCCGAGACTTGAAAGTCAGCAAAGGTTGACCTTCCTCTCGCACTGCTCGCAACTCACCACTTCACGAGTTGTAGGATCGAATCTTGGCACCTTCCCTTCACAAACCCCCGAGAAGCGATATTTAATTTTCCCTCTCGCGTTCTCGCTACTCGCGACTTCGCAAGTCCAAGGGTTGATCTCTCATGCTCTTATCCTGCGAATCCCCGAGATGCGAAAAGTCAATGGAGCGTTGACTCCCTTCTCCATGCGACGCGTGTCCACCTATAAATCACACGAGCCCCACCTTGAATTTATGCCACGTGTTCTCTCTTGCTCGGCTCTCGGCACTTCGCTACTCGTGAAGTCGTAAATGACTCCTTTCAACCTCTGAATGCGCGATAGGTGATGGGGTTCCTGATCCAATGGTCCTCTCGTTCTTTGGATCCAACGGTTGTCTCTTCTCCTCGCGACTTCGCCACTCGCGACTTGGAGCACCCAACCTTTGGGCTCTTACCTTGCAAACCTCCAAGACACGAGAAGTCGATAGAATGTTGACTCCTTCCCAGGCGACGCGTGTCCACCCGTCGGCCATGCGGGCGCCACCTGATGGATGTGCCATGTGTTCTCACGAGCCTCGACTCTCGGCACTTCGCAACTTTATGGGTTGAAGCACCCAACCCTAACCGCCTTGCAACTCTACAAGATCCTACCGTTATCGGTTGTTCGCCACTTCTATCTCGAAGTGTCTCTGCCATTCGTTTCTTCTCTCTTCTGTGCACGTCTAGACATACATTTTCGACAACCCAGATCTACTTCGCTCAGCTAATCTAACGGCAGTTGTAGCTCTTCCTTGAGAATGCACTTCTCTTTCTTCTCCTTCGAATATTTCTTAAGTATCAAAGGTCTCGGCCTTTGCTTCTCCTCTGTGCCCTTCGCAGCTATGGCTTCGTGCACAAAACATCACTATCCCTCTCGAGCTTCTCTACTCTAAATCCGTGAAAGATTTCCTCGACCTCTGTGAATTCCTACAGGGTCTGTGCATATGACCAGGTGTTATCTGTCCTGAGCTTCATCAACTATGAGGGACTTAGGAGCTTTGCACTCTTTCTCCTGGGTTTGACTCTTAAAAGAGTCGTCAGCACATCTATTGCTCTCCTTCGTCAAGTCTAGGACTTGAGTGGGTCTCGGTCTCTACTTGCTTTACAGGGAGCCTGTGCATAAGTGCACTACCTCTACTGAGCTATGCCTTTAACGCTAGTCGTGAAAACAAAGGAAAGGGGTTGAGGCATTTAACGCCCCCTCTTCTCCTTCCAATCTAACGACCGTGAATGACCGCAAATCTTCCGACAGGATCTCACCCGTCAGACGATACTTATCCCTACACAGCCATCTCAGGATTTCAAGAGGATCGTTCCTCCTCGTGCAGGGTTACTAAGGCCTTGCACCTTCACATCCTCTTTCCAGGTTCTTGATGGGATTTTCAAGTAGGGTATCTCTATGGGGAGGTTTACCCAGGGTACTATCTAAGGTAGATAAGGGTATCTCTCTCTCGAGAACCAGACGTGAAGTTTGAATTAGATCAGTATGCATATAAATAGCGATTTATGAAAACATAAGCCATACGTAGTCCTTCCATTATAAACATGCAACTACCAGTACTGATCAAAATACCATACAGACATTCTTGCACTGAAATCATTCACAATTTCACAACTTATGAGCATAAATGTCAGAATACATATATATTTCAAGATGCCAGAGACAAAACACTTATCAGAAAAACACCAGAGGTGATGCAACTGCTGAGAGGGGTGCTCATTTCCACCCAACCGTAGGCTCAGTGACTCCCAACAAATTTACCACTAGCCACCCCCGAGCTGATACCACGATACTACGAGACTGCGTCTCTATCTGTCAGTGACCGAGAACAAAGGTTACTCTCCTTCTTCTCTGCTATCACTCACTCTGCATATTTTTCCAGAGTTCTTCCTCCCTCACGTTTGCCCCTCCGTGCTTCTTCCTCACGCATTTTCCTCTTTCAAGGTTGTGTGTAGCATGATTTCCCTCACGGTGGTCAAGTGTCAGGATCCCACAGATGGGCAGTTTTACCCCCATCCCTCATTACGCATGAGGAGCCATCCACCTACCGACCTGTGAGTAATTAATTTTGGGCCAGCGAGCCGCTCTTGGTTCTCCGGGCCAGTGAAGACCAAATACAGTATTGGTTTTCGGTGGAAGTTAACGCCACCATTTCAGGTGCCTTCCACCACCTTTATCCAGCCATCGTGGTCTCTTTTCAACATATTCCCCTCTCAGCAGTCCTGCAATATATATTCATAATATTATTCACATTCATCGACCTTTTTCACAAGATCTATTTACATCACACATTCACATTTTTTAGTTTGCCACAATACTTGGCCAGTATAGTTATTTTTACAGAATGGGGGAAACATGGTGTTACAATTCCCTCCCCCTTAAAGGAACATCGTCCTCGATGTTCCATCTATCAACATGACCTTCATGTACAGATGTAAGAAAAATCAGATATGCATGTTTCATGGCATCCTCCATTTCCCATGTAGCCTCATCTGGGCCAAAATGTTTCCATTGCACCTTGACCTGTGCAATGGTTCGGTTCCGGAGCAGGGTTTCCTTTCTGTCCAGTATGCATTGGGGTTCTGGTAGAAATTCTCCCTTCAGTTCCACCTGAATCACAGACCAATCAATTATATGATTAGCATCATGTACATATTTCTTCAATAATGAAACATGGAAAACATTATGTTCTTTGACTATGGGAGNTATCTCTCTCTCGATAACCAAATGTGAATTCTGAATTAGATCAGTATGCATATAAATAGCAATTTATGAAAACATATGCCATACGTAGTCTTTCCATTATAAACATGCAACTACCAGTACTGATCAAAACACCATACAGACATTCTTGCACTGAAATCATTCACAATTTCACAGCTTATGAGCATAAATGTCAGAATATATATATTTCAAGATGCTAGAGACAAAACACTTATCATAAAAACAACATAGGTGATGCAACTATTGAGAGGGGTGCTTGTTTCCACCCAACCATAGGCTCAACGAATCCCAATGGATTTACCACTAGCCACCCCCGATCTGAAACAACGATATTGCAAGATTGCATCTTTTTCTGCCAGTGACCGAGAACAAAGGTTACTCTCCTTCTTCTCCGCTATCACTCACTCTACATATTTTTCCATAGTTCTTCCTCCCTCACATCTGGCCATGATTGCACACTCCTCCTACCTTCTTCCTTTCCGGAGAGGTTGCATGTGGCAAGATATCCCTCGTGGTGGTCAGATGTCAGGACCCAATGGATGGGCAGTTTTATGTGCATCCCTCATTACGCATGAGGAGCCATCCACCTACCAACCTACGAGTAATTAATTTTGGGCCAGTGAGCTGATCTTGGTTCTCTAGGACAGTGAAGACCAAATACGATATTTGTTTTCGGTGGAATTTAATGCCACCATTCCAAATGCCTTCCACCACATTTATCCAACGATCGTGGTCTCTTTTTCATCATATTCCCCTCTCAGCAGTTATGCAATATATATTCATAATATTATTCACATTCATCGACCTTTTTCACAAGGTCTATTCACATCACACATTCACATTTTGAGTTTGTCACAATACTTGGCCAGTATAGTTATTTTTACAGACTGGGGGAAACAGGGTGTTATAATTCCCTCCCCCTTAAAGGAACATCGTCCTCGATGTTTTATCTATCAACATGATCTGCATGTACAGATGTAAACAAAATCAGATATGCATGTTTGATGGCATCCTCCATTTCCCATGTAGCCTCATCTGGGCCAAAATGTTTCCACTACACCTTGACCTGTGAAATGGTTTGGTTCCAGAGCGAGGTTTCCTTTCTATCCAGTATGCATTGGGGTTCTGGTAGAAATTATCCCTCTGGTTCCACCTGAATCACAGACCAATCAATTATATGATTAGCATCATGTACATATTTCTTCAATAATGAAACATGGAAAACATTATGTTCTTTGACTATGGGAGGAAGTGCTAGCCGATAGGCTACAGGTCCCACTCTATATAGAACCTCAAAGGTTCCACAATACCGAGGTCCCAACTTGGCACAAGCTCCCATTTTTAGGGAACTCTTCCTGGGCCTAACTCTGAGATATACATGGTCTCCCATTTTGAACTCTCTTGGAGTTCTCTTTTGGTCGACATAACTTTTCTGTCGGTTTTGAGTGACCTTCAGATTTTGTTTTATCTGAGTCACTTGTTGTTCCATTTATTTTGACATGTCAGGTCCAAAAGATATCTTGTTTATGGGATTACTCCAACTGACTGGAGTATTACATGGCCTACCATAGAGGACCTCAAAGGGACTCATCTTTAGGGATGCTTGGTAGTCGTTGTTGTAGGCGAATTCTACTAGTGGCGGGTAGTCTTCCCATTTCTTGGGTTGATGCATTACATGCATCCTTAACATGTCTTCTAATATTTGATTCACTCTTTATGTCTATCCGTCGGTTTGAGGGTGATAGGTGGTGCTAAACAACAACTTGGTCTCTAAACCAGCCATCAGTGATTTCCAAAAGTTGGAATTAAATTTTGTGTCTCGTCCCTTAGTAAATGTCAAGACCCCTAGGTCCAATCAAGAGGGTTGATCTTGGAGGTGAAATGATCCTATATTAACTAACATTGAATCATCCTTCCTTCCTAACCTACTTCCATCTTCCATCCCATCCTTTCCTATATTGGACTAAGTTGGAGCGTCAACTATATTGACCTAACTCCAAGTAGAACCTGTAAGCGAAAGTTTCATACATCTCGACCAATCCTCCCCAGCAGGCAATTAGTAGTCGTCATCACATGTCTAGGGGAGTGTGACTTCACACATCCCTCCCATGACTCCAGGTTTAGGAGTATATGTGGTGGTAAATACCTCAACCACTCCTAATATAATTAGGTTCGACACTCTATATCAAGCCATATTGTACAATTATTGTTCCTAGAGTCATGTCATCAAACAACTACTTTGGGAAAGTTGTGTGTCCCATCAAATCCACACTTACCACAGATCATAGAAATATTTTGAATCATAAATTAAATAATAAGTGAAACTTATAGCATACGTTATCTTCTTAATGTATATGACATCCAAATTACCTTAGCACTACAATCATTTGACTATCACATAGCTCATCAACCTGTAGGTTAGTTCACCAATAATTCATATACATGGATATGCATAACAATATATAATAATTCATATCTTTATTGATGTTCAATTAATAAATATATGTTTATTTTTATCATGCCTTGCATCTGTTATGCATTCACAACTTAACTTGAACTAGTAGCCATGTATCAAAATTCCACATCTAAATTTGCATGTTTGAATAATTCATAATTATCATAATTATGAACATATAACAATAAAAATAGCATTATGTGGCACATAAATAGGTCCAAATATACACATCTCAAATGTCTATATCAATCTAGATAAGTCCATATAGTTACTAAGCAATGAATTACTAAGATAAATAAAATCAAAGTTCTAACTTTCTATGGTCAAAATATGGGGTGTTACAGCTAGCATCTGAAATGGTTAGAGTTATTTGAATCCCAATCTCTATGTATAAAATTATATTTTGGACATGATTAAGAAAGGAATATTTGGCCTTTGAGTAAATATATGTTAAATGGTGGCAGTGATAGATAGAGGAATTGGTCATTATTATGTAGAAGTCTAGGCCTTGATCCTTTGAGTGATAGTTGGTGAGAAGATTTCGACTTGCAATTTGTATCCATGTGGAGAGTGACTATAGTGGTCTCGATAGAGAAATAGCCATAGGTGGTAGTAGTGTCTTAAAAAAATTGTAACAGACCTGAGAGCTTAGCCTTGATTTATTAAAGGAAACAGAAAATTGTGGGTGTATCCCTTTCTTTGTTGTTGAGTTTTAAACAATTATAAATTGTGTGTAGTAGAAGTTTGTATTGCCTTGTCTATTAAACATTCAAATATGTGTGGTGTATTTCTACTTGTTCAAATATATTTTAGACCATGGTTAGCATTTTATTAAATGTTTGAGTTGTTTGTTGTTATAACAATCGAAATAAGTTTGGTTGTATGTCTAATATGGAAAGTGGTGAAGAGATCTCTACGTCAAGTGGAATCAAAGATGGTAAAAACACTAGGAGGATCATAATAGAGTTGAGGTGAAGATAAACATGTGTGGGAAAGCACAATATGTTGAAAAGAAGTTGCTAAATATGTTGATTGAAGAGGGAAGGAGAAAATGGAAAACATATATTCCAATGGATCTAAATAAATCTATAAGGGAATGTATTGTAGATCGAGTGAAGACATTCTATGTGAAGACGAATATTCTTGAAGGCATGTCTTTGTGAATTTCATTTTTGGGGGAAGTGAATACATTGATAGAATTTCCAATAGAGGTAAGTGAAGACACTTCTTCACCCCTGTGAACATCACCTGATGCAATGAGTGCTAAGTGTACTATTGAAATCATGAGGATTATTGGTTAGTTGTGACTAATACTCATGGATATGGGTCATATATTAATGACTTACTCTATGCAGTTAATCCAAAAAAAATGATATCTAATATGTTGCACTATGGAAGCCCCTCTATGATTAAATAGTCAGAGTGAAGGGAGATCTAACTAGATAGTTCATAAGGCACAATATTTGCTAAGGTTTTGCAAATGGGTTAGCAAGCTAAGTGGAATTGATTGTGGGGAAAAATCCACAGTTAAGCGTGCTTGAGCTAGAGGCGTCTTGGGATGAATGACCACCTGGGAAGTCATGGTTATCGGGTACAAGACCTAGAAGTGATGATTGATGCTATGTGATTCATTTAGTTGGTTTCAATCCCACTTCTTCACCCATGTGGGCATCACCTGATGCAATGAGTGCTAAGTGGACTATTGAAATCATGATAATTATTGGTCAGTTGCGACTAATACTCATGGATATGGGTCATATATTAATGACTTACTCTACGTAATTAATCCCAAAAAATGATATCTGATATGTTGCGATGTGGAAGCCCCTCTATGATTAAAGAGTTAATATGTGTTTGTGGATAAGTGAATATGTTGATAGAATCGTTGATTGAGATAGTATACAATTGTGGAGAAGTGTTTTTTTCTAAAAATCATAAATTGAGGTAGTCTTTGTTTGTGGAGAAATTAATACATCTACAAAATTATTAATTAAGGAATTTATGAGGGGTTCTAAGAATTTTATTTTGTGGATAGTGAATATGAAAAAAGAACACCAAGTGAAGTAGATTGCATAAGAAGGAGAAAATATCCAGATGAAAATTTTAGGTAGCTTTCATAAGAAAGAGGAAATATGCAAACAAAATGCTAAGCGAGGTAGCCTGCATAAGGAAGAGAAAATATGATGCAAAAATAACATTGAGTGAGGCAAATTGCATGAGAAAAAAAATATTGTGGAGGGTGGTCTTGCAGCAGTGGAGTTTCAAAGAGAGATGTCACAATAGATGTAATAGTGGAGGAGATGTAAATGGAAATGTTGACTCCCATAATTATTGAGTGTTGATGTTTATGGAAGTGAATAAAGAAACAATTTGTTTGAAGAAGTAAAGAAGAAAATCAAAGAAAATATGTGCAACAAGAAGAGTTGATGTAGAGACTAGAGAATATGAAAATGCACAACAAAAAGTGGATATGCATAGTGATTCCAACAATCATTACAACAACATAGTGGTTTTAGAGAAGCGTGAAAAGTATAGATGACTCCAACAAGGGTGTGATGTGGGGTAGAGTTACTTGAATGAGTCAATGAAGTGTGCCTTATGTGGCTAAATTAGGTAGATGTTGTAAGAGGAGATACAACTCCAATCTTGGAGAGAACTAGGTATAGGTTGTAGAAGATGAGATGTTGAATAATTTGCAAGAGGAGCTTGTAGAGATGTAGCAGTAGTGAGTAATTGTAGTTGAGGAGTGGTTGCATTCCAAGGAGAATAGAGTGAGGAGGCACTTAAGAAACAAACATTATTGATGTATATATAGTGGTGATGGTGAAAAATAGGGAGGTTTGGGTGGTATTAAGCACCATTGAGTGGGAGTGACATAAGGTAGTAACCACCAATGGGGTAAAAGGAAAGGAGGTAGTGCAACCTTGTGGAAAAAATTCACAAGGAATGGATGAAATGCTAAAAAGTGGGGTAGATGCATAATAGTTTTGGGTCAAAACATTGAAAGAAATGTTGTATATGTTAGTTTAAAAGATAGGAAAATGAGGATGTCCAGTATACACCTTTTGTTAGCCTAACTTTTTAGCAACATGCTCAAGTTTTTCAACCAAGTGGGTATGATGTAGGAGCATCCCTGGCACAAAAATTCATCCTGCACATCGAATTCACTTTATTATTCTATATGTTTCTTCCATTATATTTTCATATATTTTATGTTACTACGAAAGCTACTACAAAAGTTGCTACAAAAGAAGAGATAAGCTCTCATGGTTTTGGTTACTGAAGGTAATGAAAAAGAAGTACTTGGTCATAGAAGAGATAACAACATATAGTACTTGATATGTAAGGTTTTGTAGTGATTTGTAATCTTTCCAACCATCATGTTCATTTACATCATGGAGTCTCAATTATTCATGAGCCATCGAGTGTTAATGTTATACAAGATGCAAGAGTGTAAGGTTTCAAAATGACCACGTGAGATTGTTAAGGGTCAAAACTTGGTAATCATCTCCATGTTAGATAATGGAACCATGAGGAAACATGTTTCTTTTTTGGATTAAATAAATGCCAAAGTATTCCTTATGATGCCAATAAAGACTTGACTATTTTCAATGATAGAGGTTTGGTCGATGGCCACAAGATAAAATAGATTGTGCATGGGAAGAAAGGAACCAATTCGTTGGTACACGAGATCACTAGCAATTTAAATGGTTGAAGTTGTTTGATTTCCAATCTTTACATATAAATTATGTACCCATGATTAAGCAAGGAACCTTTGTCCTCTAATGAAATCTCCATTAAATGGTGGCATTGATAGATATAGGCACAAGTCATTATTGTACATAAGTCTAGGACTTAAACCTTCCTCTAGTATTTGGTGAGAAGAGAGTGGTTGTAGTGGTTTCATTTGAGTAGAATCCATAGATGGTAGAAGTCTCTTAAAATTATTGTAACAGTCCTGAGAGATTGGCCTTGATTTACTAAAAGAAATCAAATATTGTGAATATATTTCTTTCTGTGTGAACATTCCTAGCCAAACTCTTGCTTTGATTTTTTCATTTTTTTTGTTTTGTTTTGTTACAATTTGTGGTTTTGGAAGGAGGTGGGTCTATTGTTGGCCTAATTTTTCTTCTTAATAGTGTTGGGGTCCATATATTTTTTGTTGGGACTCCTACAAACCACCCCTTAGTGTTCCTTTCTCTCCCAGCAGTTTTCTCTCTTATGCTTGGTATGTTGTTTATCTTGGCCCATATTAGTATTAATTTGGGTGAGTGTTTGAGGAAGGGAGGTTTTGTGATGGTACGGATCATGGTTGTGTGAGTTTTATTCCTCTATTTCAGTCTTGATGGTTTTGCTTTCTTCCTGGTGCAAGGACAAAACAATTCCTAGAAGGGTAGTCTTTCCCTAGTCCTCGAAGGTCATTCCCCTACTTTTCAGAGTTCTTTCCTTTCCCAAACATTTTCTCATTAGTGCGTCTTGCTTCCTAATTCAACCTAGGTTATGCTTCATGCTCAACACAGTCACCCTGCTAAAATGAATTATGATGGAAAAGGGACTATACCTTTTAGCAGCAAGAGGGGGGGCAACAGAGGCAACCCCCAAGCATCCCTTCCTACTCATACTTCTCGACACTTGACCCATGCTCAACTTGATGCTATGAAGATGAAATATAATTTCCAATGTCATTTTTCAAAGGCAAATAAATAGGAGATGGATAGAATGGAGGACACGGTCATTTATAAAAAATAAAAAATAAAAATATTGTTTTCTATCTGTTTTTTATTTTATTTTTAAAATTTTGATTCTTGTTTTTTTTTTCTTCTTTTGATTTTTGGTTGTTAAATGTATTTTGTTTTTCAATTTTTTGGTTTTTTTTGTGATTTTTTTTCCATTTTTTTGTAATGTCTTTTATTTTTTATTTTTCTAGAGTGAGGGGGGAGAGGATCAAGCATGGATTTGAAATTTATGATTTCAAAAGAAAAGAAAATAATGGGGCACTGTTATTAACACTACATTTCAATTTAAGGGTTTATTTTGTGATTTTTGTCTCAACGGTATAGATTGTTAAGGTCGTAGTTCCACAAATATGGAAATTTTAAGCTCAAAAAAATGAGGTGCTATCAACCTAGCACCAATTTTAGATTTGGGGGTTAATTGTATGGTTTTGGTTGCAATGGTACTAATTTTTAAGGCCATTGTTTCAAACAAATTGTAAATTTTACCTTCAAAAAATTGTGTTATCGGTAGCACCAATTTTTTATTTGGGGGTTGATTTTAAAGCTAATGTTAGCAACAATATGGGTTTTTAAATCCATGGTTGCAAAAATTTGTAATTTTAACCCCAAAATTGAAAAAATAAAAAATAAATAAGGGTGTTACCAGTCGCCCCACTTTCTTATTCTATGATTGATTTTGGTGTTTTTTATGCATTTATGGATTTTTAGGGATAGAGTTATTGTTTTAAGCTCACAGTTATGATTAATTCAGTAACATTTATTTTTCTATTGGAAAGTATTATCTCAATGAATTTGGAAGGAATTATAGGAGGAATGGGTAGATGGTTTTAAAATATGGACTTTTATTGAGAAATTCACTAAAGAATACCATTTGACATCCTTTAATCCACCTGATGATTTTCATGATCTACACCAAGTAACACGAATTCTAGAAGAATTATTTCTATAGTTGAGAAAAATATTTAGAACATACCAAATGCCACAAAGGCCCGTATGAAGCTTTACCTTATAGATACAACCACATAAATTACTCAAATTTAAACGAATTTTCCAAAGTTAAACAAAATTATTGATAAAATAAATAGAAGATGGTATTTTCTAAAGGCCATATTACCACCTAAATTACCACCCTGGTGGAAATTCCAACCACGGGAGAAACCTTGGGAAAACAAGATGGGAATTGCACCAATGTTACCTCGGTACAATATTGTCTTCACTTTTGGCTAGCTCCAAAGGCCAAGGGGGGTGTCCCTATCTACCAATGATAGATCTATGAGTAAATCTCTTTAGTGAATCAATACCATGCAAGCTTATGATTTACTTCAGTGAACCCACAATATCTATGATGATGTAAAGTACAAGGATTCTAACAAGTTATTAAATGCTTTAAAATAACAATTTAAGATCGAGAGCATAAACCACAAATATCCACTTAAGAGAGAAGAGTTAGAAGCTAGCAGTTGTTTGCACCAAATATCATTTAGAGATGTATAATAGAGACAAAATATTTTCATATAGATTATTATCATTCCAATAAGTGAAACTTAGAAGAGGCAACCCAAATGAAATCACTTTAAGCTACTTTTAGAGCACTAGGAATGAAATCGGCTAGCATAGACTGATGGTGTATTGTGTGATTTAGGTGCCAATCAATCATATGTTGTATTAGGGACTAGCTTAAGGTTGTCTTGCACTTCTAAATCTGTTTTGACAATAAATAAACACAAAATTCCAAATTTAAAGTGAATAAATAACCATCCAAGAGAGATATTATCCACTAATATGCAATATGTTTGGGACGATTTAGGTAGGGATTGATATATGAAACAAATAAATGGCCCAAATATGTTAGAATCAAGCTCTCTCTCTCTCTCTCTCTCTCTCTCTC
>SNQJ01S0118968.1:27438-42340 GCA_010110895.2 Picea sitchensis
TTAGTCCACTACAAATGCTTATTTTTATGTCTCATGCTTAGATCTATGAACTAAATGCTTAACTAAGTGAATGGTGTTTTGTTTATTGCATAGATCTTTTGATGCCATATGCTTAGAGTAACTTCTTTCTTTTAAGTTGATAATTAGGCACACATAAATCTTCTTCTCTTTCACACTTGATGCTCTTATTTAAATGCTATTGAACATGGTATAAGTGTGATTATATATCTTCTATTGGTTGGAAAGTTGTTCTTGCCTTTTGTTGTTTATTTTCAAGCTATCTATATTGTGCATTTTAGTGACATATACATGTGTTAATGCTCTTGATCTTGTAACTTAAACAACACGTTTTTAAGGTCAAAGTGAGTTTCGGCTAAGTCACTAAATCACCATTAAACAGTGTCATAACATCTTTAAAACACTCCTAAACACTCCTAAAAGTCTACCTAACTAATATATAAACTTAATAGACTCTTTAGGGTACCTTAGACCACCATCTTCACCATCTAAAATGGGGCTTGAGGAAAACAACTGAGGGTGTAGGCAGGGGACTGTCTCATGGCACACATGATGTGTCATCTCCGGGAAGTACTCTTGTTTTGAGCTGACTTGTGAAGCTAGGGTGGCAACACTTATTGAGCATCCAACAGTTATTTGGCAATAGGAGGAGGAGGCTTTGGTGAAAGCGTAATAAAATTGGAAAACCTTAAGAAAGCTTAACAACTTAACCTGGGACTTAGTTCATTAAAACTACTTGTGGGTTTAATATTTAAGAGTGGTTGGTCTTCATCTCTAATACTTGTGCTCATCTTTTCTTCTTCTTGATGTATTGATGATGATGATCTTGATGCTTTGATGATATTGTGATGTGATGCTTTAATCTCTTGATATCCTGCACAAACACAAATAGATAATTGGTTAGCTTGTTGTTGTAATCTATCATTTTTTAAATTGTAAATCTTGTACCTATTTTGAGTTTAATTATTCTTTGTAAGTAATATTGTAATCTACTTGTAACGAACAACCCTCTAACTTAGTTGACCCCTTGCTCAATCTTTAGGCACTAGTCTTAGTTGCCCTAGGAAAAGGCTTGACTTACATACGAACCCTTGCATCTTGCATTTGCTGCTTGTGCAGCTTAGGATTAGAATCCCACAAACCTTGTAAATAATTAAAACTAACTCCTAGAACTTAACTCTAAAACTAATCTAGAAACTAGGGACTACCCCCCTTGGCTTCCCTAGGAGTGGGCCTAGACAGAAGAGGTTCAAGCCAAAGTGACAGCGTGGGCTTTGAACCTAGGCATTGTGCCTCCAATGAAACACTAAGTGAGCCGGACTTAGCTCACGTTTGCAAGTGTGTATTAGGACGACAACATGCTCATAAGTCACAGGGATCATAGCAATGTCAATCACATCTAATAATCAAGTTACCCAAACATGTGCATAAAACCCTCCTTTCCCAGACAAGTGCTCAAAGACGTTATTCTATTCTACAAGCCAAGTTTGGAGAGGGTTTCAGGACATCCTATTGGGCTAATTCTCCTTAGGTGTGGGGTGTTTCTAGGTGAAGACCAATCTAGGTCATGTAAGTGCATGAGATGGTATGGTGATGTTTGGCAAGGGGTGCAATGATGACAGGGAAATGTAGGTCTTACTTGTGGGTGCCTCTGAAGAGGGTGAGCTGCACCTTGTCATGGATGCAATTGTTTCCTAGCCCATTCAATGCCTTTTTACTTTTATCTTGTTGCTTTTTTCTTTCAAGAGAATAGTTGGGGGACACTGCCCTGGCGTGGTGACCAGTGGTGTCAGCATTACGCACAGGCACTTCACGGAGATGAGAAGGCTGGCTCGTGATGAGACCCCCTTTCTCTTGCCTATGCCACCAAGAGCCACTACCCTGGTGTGATGACCAGATGAAAAGTAGTGTCATACTGCTACATGCCCATGGACCTAATAGGCTGGATCGTGATGAGACCCCTATCCACCAACTAGGTCTTGAGTCTTATCTTTTTATGAGTCCCCCCTTTTTTCTTGTTGAGAAGCCTTTTATTGTTTACTCGGGGATCCCTGGGCAAAGCATCTCAAGGTTTGATCTTTTGGCTTTTAACTTTTTCCAACTATTTTTAAACTCTGGGTCTTTATCCCCTTCTTCCCACAAGGCAAGGTACAACCCTTACTAGCTTGGCAAACTCAATGCCCGAACCAATGTAGGGGATAGATGAGAGGGAAGATGATGAAAAGTGATAAGTATGGTAGGAATGGATGATGACCTTTCATAAACCCACCCAGTGGCAACTCACTCCTAAGGGAACCAACTTGCTAGGGCATTTTGTCATTCCCCCCAGGTATGGACAAGTCAAAATGTATAAAGTCCAAGCACATGTCATGAATCAAAAGAGAATTAAATGCACATATTCAAATGTTTTGAGAATCAGAGTGACACATACCGTGATACCCAGACTCATTACCTCATGGAGCAAGACCCACTGCTACTTCAGAACCAGGCCGACGGGATGGATGCTGCTGCTGCTGATAGAATGGAGACGCTGAAGAAGTAGGATGGACCCTCCAGGGCCAGGCTCAAGTCAATATGGCTCTCGGTACTCCATGTCTACGACCTGTGGGCCTCGAGACATAATCTCCTTAGTTATCCCTAGGATAGGGGATAACAGGATAATAATGTAATATGTTAGCATGAGTAAAATTTTGTCTAGTTACCTAGGAATTTATTATTAGGGAATCCCTTTTATCGAGTGTTTTTTTTCCTCAGGTAATTAATCTTGCTTAACTGCAATTTTAATTATCCTTGAGTTTTTCAGTCACATAAATCCTCCAAAGTGGTGAAAGGTGTTCTAATGATCGAGCCCAATAGATGACTAAGGTTTGGAAGTGTTGTAAATGACCATGCTAGACATCTCCTAGAGTCTTGCGGAATTCTATTAAGTTTTGATAGGATTTTTTAAATAATTAAAATTTCCGCAAACTGAGAAATTTTAATTATTTTTGATGTAAAATGTAAAAATTTGGTCCTTGGGGATTTTGTGTAGGGGTATGAGTACTCAAATCAAATGACAAATGACCCCCTACACCCTTGGACCAAGTTTCAACTCATTTGGACAAGTTTTGGTAGGTCATTGTCCATGAGGAGTCTAAGTGAGTGAAAAATCAACAAATAATTAGCTAAATTAAAATAACTAAATTTTGTAAAAATGACTAAAGTCATGAGAGAGAGTGGGAAAAAGATTCCTAATGTATTTCCTAAGTTGGGAAAGTGATTTTCCACTTAGAAGAACCCCCCTTACTAAGCCAACAACCTAAAGTGGTCACTCGCTAGTGAGAAGTGTGTCCCCCTTGCTCATGAACACATGGGAAATAAAAAATTAAAGCAAGAGGGTGGCCAAAAACTTTGGTGTACCCCCCCCTTGAGCCTACCTTCATGTTGTGTAATTGGAAAAGGTATTTTCCCCCTTCCCCACTCACCCCTCAAACCCTAGCCACTACCCAAACCCTAAAAGTGCACCCTCTTGACTTGACCTCCTTCCCTTTGATGTGTGACACTTGGAGCTCATATAGGGGGGGTCTTTCCTATCTCCCAACTATAAAAGAATGCCTACCCCTCATTTGAGGATCTATTCTCAGAGCAAGTCTATGATGTCCAAATTTCTCCCATTCTTTTCCCTCTCTCTTCCATTCTTTCATTGTAAATCTTGCTACAAGTATTTGTAGCAACATTTTATGAATAATAAAGGAAGTTTTGGAGGATTTCTTGTGTGCATTGAGAGTCTTCTTGGTGCTCTTCATGGTGTTCTTGTGAGGTGATATTGCTGCATTTCATTTCTTGTATTTTTTTTGCTTTCACTAATTTAACTTGCAGACCCAAGCAACGTATTTTGCTTGGGAATAATTGGTAGTAGTATTACTATTAATTTTGTGATTGTTTCTTTCAAGTTTGGAAAGTATTTTGCAAGCTTATTGGATGCTCTCACCTCCTTGTTGTATTGTGTAGCAAGAATATACTTATTTGCAGGTCACTAAAGGATTGGGGGAGTGAATTTCAGATTTGGAAATTCACTCATTCAAGCATCCAAGGCTTCTATTATTTTTCTATTCTTGTTTCCACCCTTTCCTCTCATTTACAAGCATTTCTCTGATCTAAAATAGTCATTAAAACTTCACTTTTATGTTCAGATTTTTATATTTTAATTTCTGTTTTATGTGGTAACGGAAATTAACAAGTTTCTAAGTGTTTTGTAGCATTTTCCAGCAAGTTTAGCTTGCTGTTTTATGCAGGTTCTCGCCAGGATAAGGGGAGGTGCTGCTTGTTTTGGGCCCCAAAACACTCAAAGAAGCCTCCTAAAGTTTGGGTACCAAACCCACTCTCATTTATCTTCTTCTAAAACATTGTCAGCAACCCAAGAGAGTCTCTTGGGCTTGCATTCTCACTTTTAATTCCAAAAATATGATATTGTAATTTAGTTAAAAAATATTGCCCACACCTTGCAAAGTGATTGGCTAAGCCATCCATGCAATATCGTGAAGGCTAGGTTTAGATTTAATTTTCTGCATTTCTTTTATTTTACTCACCTTGGCCAAAAACATTAGGCTTGTCCTCCATCTTGTGCCATTGTTGTGAGGTTGCTTTTTAATTTTCAAGTCATTTAAATTATTTATTTTTCCCACACCTTGCAAAGAGATTGGCCTAAGCCATCTTTGCAATATTGTGAAGGCGAGTCTAAATTTTAAATTATTGCAAAGTAATCATATTTGTGCCTCGCATTTGCCCCGTATTCCCTCCCCTTGCCACTTTGTGGATCTTGGGTAACTAAGAAAGGGAAAAGAATTGAGAGGCTAGTTTAATTAGGCACTTGATTGCTATTGTTTCCACCACCAAAAAGAGTGACTTGGGAGGTTACAAGGGGTTGAAGTCGGGGATGACTTCGTGGCACTACGTGTCCTCCTTGCTTGAGCGCCCAATCATTTCGTATTTGACCTGTGGAGCTAGGGAAGGACCTTGTTTGTCCTTCTTCTTGAGTGCCCAACATATCCTTTTGGTTGAAGGGATAGGGATTTGGGGTAGACACATAATCTAGGCTTGTATCTTTCACACTATAATCCCCTTAATTCAAGAGAGACTTAAAATTTATTAAAATCAATCAACACAACTTTCACAACTTTGCATCTCAAGTTTATCTTGCAAGCAATTTTACTTTCCAAGTTGTGCAATTTAGTTTCCATGTGATTTTACTTTCCAAGCAATCTCATGTTTTAAGTTACTTTATTTCAATATTTTCTTTCATTGTGAGTATTTACATGTATTAAAGATTCTTTATTTTTGGTTGGAAGCATTTTTGTTCATTTGGAAATAATTGTCTAAAGCTAAAAGTCATTTCACTATCTAGTTCATTGTGTAGATATTTCATGTCTTATTCCATGTTGTAGATCTTTATTTAATTGCTCATCTCAGTAAGTAAACTTTGGATATATTTTAGGCACTGGTCTATTTTATTGTATTGTTAAAGAAAAGGTTTGCCTGTCATTCAAAGTTGCATTTGCATTGTTTGCTTGTCATTAGGTTGGGTCTCCCTAATAAAAAACCAAATTAACTCCTAGATCATTAATTAAAACTTTACATAGTTAAGTAGAGTCTACCCCCCTTGGCTTCCCTAGGAGTGAGCCTAGACGGAAGAGGTCCAGA
Source organism: Picea sitchensis (assembly GCA_010110895.2). NCBI lineage: Eukaryota > Viridiplantae > Streptophyta > Pinopsida > Pinales > Pinaceae > Picea > Picea sitchensis. Next base: position 33,136 of record SNQJ01S0118968.1, read on the forward strand.
TCGAGGTGACAATGGGTCTAGACTTAGGCTTGTGCCTCTAAGGACACACCAAGTGAGTTGGAAACATCTCCACGTTAGTAGGTGTGTATAAGGACGACAACACCACCAGACACTGATTGAATTTGGTTAAGGCGTGCATGATTGGTAGCATTTCCTTGTCGTAAATCGAATAGTGTCTCTCTGACTCGTTGATCTTCCAGCTCTCGAACACAATGGGATGCCCCCCGTGCATCAAAACTACTCCAATCCCCACCCATGATGCGTCACACTCTAAGATAGACGACTGAGAGAAATCTGGAAGGGCTAGAACAAGGCATGTGCTCATAACATCCTTCATTCTCTCAAAAGTTTGCTGTGACTCATCTGTCCAATGAATAACGCCCTTCTTGGTTAGATCTGTGAGTGGTGCTCCCAATTGTGAAAAGCCTTTGACAAACCGCCTGTAGTAATTGCATAACCCAAAGAATCCCTTTAGCTCTGTGAGGTTCTTGGCTGTTGGCCAATCCAGAATGGCCCTGATCTTTTCCTGATGAACCTGTACTCCATGCTCACTGATAATATGCCCCAAGTACAATATTTCTCTCATCCCGAACTCAAACTTGGACTCCTTGGCATATAATGACTGTGCTTGCATAATGCCCAGGACACTCCTCCAAGTGTTCCGAATGCTCAACCCATGTCTTGCTGTAAATCAAAATGTCATCGAAGAATACCAAAAGGTACTTCCTCAACTGCCCCCTAAAGATGTGATTCATGCAAGACTGAAAGGTGGTCGGTGCATTGGTCAACCCAAACGGCATGACCAAAAAATTGAAGTGCCCAAAATGACCTCTGAAAGTTGTCTTCTCTATGTCTTGCTCTATGATGTTGATTTGATGATATCTTGACCGTAGATTAATTTTGGTGAAGAAAACTGCCCCATGTAGCTCGTTCATCAACTCATCTATGCGCGAAATGGAGTACCTATTCTTGATCGTTTTCTTATTAAGGGCTCTGTAATCTATGCACATCCTCAATGTGCCATCTTTTTTCAATACCAATTGAAGAAGCAAAAGGAATCATGCTGGGCCTGATGTGCCCCATCGCAAGAAATTCCTTGATTGCTTTCTCGTTCTCATCCTTGAATCTCTTGGGGTGTCTATTGGGCGCGGTGATCACAAGTGTAGTCCTCGCCTCCAACTCAATAGTATGCTCAAACCCCCTGTCAAGTGACCTCCCTGGTGGTATCGGCCCAAACACTGGCTCATACTGACTCAGAAGCTCTCTGATCTGTGGATGGTAATGCTCTCTGCCCTCTGAAACCTTCCAGGTGGTGATCAGACACTGTTGCATATGCTACATCACCGTGACGGAAGATCCGTTCCATCCTCTTCGCTGATACTGCTCTGGGTGCTCCTGTAGACATACCTCTCAATACTACTCTCGACCCACTGGCATCTCTGAAACTCATGGTCAACGTCTGATAGTTGAACCCAATCTCTCCCAATGAATATAGCCACTGTATCCCCAACATTGCATCTATATTTGACAGGGAAACTACATAAAAGGTATATGTCAAGGTGTAGTTTCCTAGCTTGACCTCTAGGTCTGGAACCATATCTAAGCATGTCATAGTATATCCATCTGCCACGGCCACGGTGAACCCCTCAAACTCCTCAATGCGTAACCCCCTCCGGGCTACTAAGGACGTATCGATGAAATTGTGGGTGGCCCCACCATCTACTAAAGTTGTCATGCACTGCCCCTGTATAAGGCCCTTCAGCCTGAGAGTGTTGTACCTGGGTACTCCGGAAAGGGTTGCTATGGTTCCCCCTTTCACCCCTTTGCGAGGTTTTATCTCCTTTGATTGTGCCTCTACCTGTATCTGAGGTTTCTTCGGATGTTGCTTTGGCTCATGTGTAGGCTGTAATGTTCTCCAACCAATTTTTTCACTGGGAATACTAACTGCTCACTGTTAATTGTTGTGTGTATGTTTGTTTGTAGTTTTACTCTTGGAGTTGCATCTTAGGGTTTGTAGATTTAGTTATCAAGCATGTGAACATAGATTTGAAGATGCAACATATAGAAATACAAGAGATAACAAGAAACACCATATATGGAACCAAACAACATAGATCTGACCTTTATTTAGATAATATGAAAGAACCTGATACAATAGGACTGTAGATTTGGAATAACATTAGATAGATCCTCTAGTTGGAATATGAGCTACTACAAAATGCTCAGATAAGAAGATATAAGCCTCCAAAGGCTGAATACAAGATGAAGACCAATACAAATAAACCAGGGTCACGTCCAAACCCCCCCTGGCTGAAGATACGCTCTCCTGGATAGCTAAGAAGGTCCAATATTTTGGCCCTGTTGATGGAAGCCTTCAAATGCCACAAAAATCAGTAGAATGATAGATCGGGGTAATGTAAGCCCCCTCCTGAAGTCTCAAGCTAAAATACCAAGATCTGCTCTGCAATATGTTGAAACCCCAAACTAGGTTGCACCCTCCTAAAGACTGCCAAGGTCCAATATTTCGGCCCTAATGATGGAGACCTCCAACTGCTCCGAAACTCTCTAGAAAGATAGATCGGGGCAAGGTGAATCCCTAGGTGAAGTCTTAGGCTGAGATATGAAGTTTTTCCCTTCCAAACTGAGTAGATCTACTTTCCAACAACGCCCTCCTTCTCTCCAATCTTGCCAACGCTTTAGAAAATCAAATGGCCAAGATAACTCCTTCAAAATGCACAAGAGATGATGATCAAGGCCCTGTAAAGAAAACCCAAGTGTCCAAATGTCCAGAAGCCTTCTCAAGCTCTTGGATCAAATCTTCCTTCTATCAATGGTGCACCCCCTTCCTGGAAAACCTCCAAGTTACGCCCTATTGCTGCCCTGGATGGAAGATGGTACTTGTAACTACTGTAGAATGGTGTTGTTGGAGTATTGCATCCCCGAGACCAAGCTTGGAACAAGAGAGGTGGGATCTTTCACCACCGAGTTGTCCTCTAGGGTTTTGAGAATACAAACCCTAGNCCAAAAGCAAAATGCAATAATAATCCCAGGTGAGTCAGAGGTACGCCGTTGTCTTTCCTTTATACCTCCAATTTGTTTCTCTGTTGAGTTAGTTAACCCCTAGGGTTAACTCCTAACTCATTCTCATGTGTTCTATTCTGTCATTGAGTTACTTTTCTTTTTCCAAGTCAACTTAATATTATAACGTTGAGTTTAGCTGACTTCTCCCCATAGTGCATGTGACTATAGTCTAGTGGGATGACTAGACTACTGAGTCTCTCCAACCCTCTTCATCAAGAGGTGGAGGACATTACATAGGCTCATCCTCTGAATCACTGTCTGCCTGTGCCCCGATCTCCTCATCCTCCTCCTCACTTCCTGATTCCACTTCAATGTAGTGGATCTGTCCCTTTCCCATGCATCGATGGCCTGGTACCCAAGGGTCTCTGCAAGAGAAGCAAAGCTTCTTCCTCATCAACTCTCGTCTGGTGTCATCATCCAACTTGGGCTTACCCTTCCAATCTCTCTAAGGATTCTTCTGATCCTTGTCTATCTGTGGCACAAAGGGTTTGGTAAAGGTTTTGGGTTTCAACACTGAGACCCCCTTGTCTCTAGTGCAGACAATGGCCTCCTATAGGGTGAGAGGCTTGAAAGCCTTAACCCAACCCCTCAATGGCTCTGTCAACGCCTCGGTGAACAACATCACCAATCTATGCTTTGAAATATCTGATGCGACCACTGCCTTCCGCTGAACTCTATGATGAAGGCCTCAATTGACCATGTCTGTCTTAACTGTGTTAGATCCTTGAAATGGAGTTCTGGATCCCTCCTGTCAAACCTCTCCGTCAACTTCTTGGTGAACTCCAAATATGAAGTAATGTGGCTGTGACCCAAGGTCACCAACCCATGATACCACCACTCGTGGGCCTCCCCATCCAAGTGCAAGGTGGCGAAGCTATTAGCTTCTACCTCTGTCATCGGTTTGAGCTTGAAATATGTGTCAAGCTTTTGTACCCATGCCTGAGCTGAGCATCTAGATGACCCGTTGAAAGTAGGAATATTCAACTTTCCCACTTTCTTAATGAAGTCCATGTTCTGAGTTTGCGCATTGCCCCTTTGTGCCTCCCTGGGCCTGTTCCGATACCTGATCGAATAAATAATCTAGCAAACTCATGTCTGCATGGAAATCTGGTCCCAGTGCCAAATAATCTCTCCTGTACTCCCTGAATGGATCCTGTGGCACTACCTGCCCCTGTCCTTGCTGTCTTCCTGCCTGCCTTGGCTGCCCCAACGGCTCTGCCCCCTGGAATTGCGGATATAGAGGTCGGGGAATCCTCCCAGTTGATGTATAGGCATGGATAGGTGAAGAATGTCCACTCGCTCCGCCCTGAGATCCACTGGAGCCATTGGCACCACCTCCCTGGTGTCCTCTTGAACCACTCCTCCTGCCGCGTTGGCACCCATAGTGCTCACACTGTGCTGAATCATTTGTGTGTTGATGGCCATTTGTGCTATGGCGTTCATCATATCCTGTTGTCCTCTAGTTAGGTCATTCAAGATGGCCTGCGTACTATCAGAATGTGTCTTGGGGCCTTTTCCCCCTGCCCTCTGGTGCCTCACGCCTGTCACCCATTGTCGTCTCTATGTCTGCCTCTATGTCGGAACTGATGTGATCTCGGTCCTCTAACTTTGGCTCTGTATCTAACTGAGTGTGGAAGGGAGTGTAGTCCCTTTTGTTCCTGTCTGTTCTGTCTCTACTATGTCCCCTGCGCTACTAAATGTACTCGTCCCCAATATGATCTCGGACCTCTGGGTATTCTGCACCTGTTCCCGGAATCATGGGGTCATGAGAAAGCACTTCTTCACCGGCTGGTAGGAAGAAGGCTCTGATACCACTGAAATATCCCTGATCTAATGGATCTCTAGAGAGTCTACTAAAACTGATGTCTCGAGTCTCGACTCTCAGATCTGATACTCTGGGGGTTTCTGGATGTGTTTTAGTTACTTGTTGAACATGCGTGGTGATTTTGCATGTGTGTGTCATATAAATAAGTGTTTGAGCATAATATATGATGCATGTGAAATAAAGGAACTAACACAACTCAATAGCATGTATTATGGAAAATAGCAGGAAATGCAATGTGCATGTAGGAAATATAGGAACTACTCATCAGCTAGATCTCATAAGAGTTGATCGTTGCTAGAATACAATGCAAAACAACAAGAAATACCCGTATACAGAAGATCAGGAAGAATCGACAACATGCATGGACAAATCTACTGGATGCAATCACGAATACTCACGACAACTGCTGCAAATGTTGGAAAAGTTCTCCCTGCTGGCAATACTCGTCTGATCTGCCTGGAAACTGTCTCAAATGATGCACCCTGACCTCAAAGCTCCTCCTAGTGACTGTCAGACTGAAGATCGACCCTCTACCTATTAAACTGGACCCCGGATGGGACCCCTTGGGGATTTGCGCCCCTCTCCTGGACAACTGGTGCGCCCTAGTGATTCCACCGTCGGAATCTGGCGATGTATGGCTCAAACTGAGCGCCTTGGTATACTCTGTAATGGGTTGTGAGGGTTTCTTTGGATCTGACCCGATGAGCTCTTTGGAACCCTCAATGTGCTTCCCCAAGTGCTGCGCACTTCTTGGCTGCCTGGTGCGCACTAGGAGATTCCTTCGTCGGAATCTGATGAATGATAGCTCAAAAGAAGCGCCCTGGCTCCGTCTCAACCGGGTCGGAAGGAAATGACGAGATCTTCCTTGGTCTTGTCCAGCTACACAAAACAGTCTCTAACCCTTGCACCCTCACTGGCTGTAGTGCGCAATCTCTGAACTGGGTCTATATACTCTTGATCTGGCACAGTGAAATACCTGGATGGTATCTCTGATAGGTTAGGGTGTGTCTTCCAACATCGAAACCAATCTGGGTGGTGGTGTCCTCCAAAAATCCATAAAACAACTAAGAGGCCGACTTCCTCCTCTGGAACCTGTTCTCAACTCAAAATCATAACATAATGAGGAATTAGGTCGAATTCCTCTTTTTATACCTCCCCCGATCTAATTTTCCGTTGACATCACTTAAGCTAGGCGCCTTTCCTCCTAAGTCAAATGTGATTAATTAATTAAGTCCCCCCTTAACACTTTTTTCTTCTATTTCTCCATTGACTTTGGCTTAAGTGACTTTTCCTATGCTTTTTGGCTTAATTCATCGTTTAGTCATTTATTCACCCTTATTTCTCCCTTTGTTCCCTGTTTGTGCTTGACTATAGTCTACGGGAACAAATAGACTACTAAGTCACTTCCTGCTGAGGCTATTCTTGGGAACGAGACATCACAACTAACATATATCATTGCAAGGTGTCTTTCTTTGTGTCTCGGGCATGTACAATCATCCGGAGAAGTACTACACCTTTGGGGCAACAATCACTTGACTTACAAGGCATCTCTTTCAACTTCTCATTCCACTTAGATTTGACTTCTAGGGGTTCCACTTTCATCATCTATCCATCTACATTTCATCCCCCTAGGGTCACCGGGATCGCTTCCCTAGAGTGACCTAGTCACCCTTGAAGTGCGGAACCTACATCGAGGTGACATTGGGTGTAGGATTTCCTTAGTTGTAGCACTTGGTTTTGTGGTTGGGTCGGGCTTTGCCCAATCTACAACTTGTGCTATAACAGGTTTGAAAGAACAACTTCTAGGCAAGGAAAAATGGTACTCCAGGGAGAAGATTTTTTTCCTCACCTCATTCAATAACGCTTTTGGGGTCCAAAAGCCTCCCTAAATGGGGAGGGATGATCTGGATTGGATCATTATATATTGTTTCATCTATCTTGGTACTTTCTGGGTGGAAAACATTGGAGGAATAAACTTGTAGAGACATTTTAGCAATAGGTCCCAATTTGGAAAATTGGGTCCAAAAAATCGTTCGAAATCTTTTGGAGCCATTTTGAGGCATCAAAAGACTTTTTTTTGGGTCCAAACTTACTTCGAAGGAAGATGCCATATTCTACACACCGATACCTTTCCAATGGTGAAATAATTGCCTCAATCGAAGTTCGTATGCAAAAGTTATGCCTCTTGCAAGTTGACCTACCGTGTTTACCACCATGGTACAAGTGGATGCCACGTTAGCCGCCATTACTCAAAATGTGTGGGGCTAGCCATGTGTGGATTTTCACAAAGATTCTATAGAAGGTTCAAACCTTATCACTAATTGAGGGTTAAGGAAGTCAAAACCCTAAACCCTAGATGGCTATCGGGCTATGTTAAATACAGGGCCGCTAGGAGGAGAAAGGGTTCCATTATTTTGTATTGTACTTGTTCCATAGTTGAGCAGAGCATCCAAGGAGTGGTATTTTGAGAGCATATCATAGGAGGTCGCAGATTTTGTAGCAGCTGTTTAGGGCACAATGTCAAAGGCAACTCCATAGTGAGTGCCTCTTTCTTTGTAGTTGTTTTGCATAACTGAAGAAAAGAGAGCTGATCATAGGCCTCACCTTCTACCTGGGTTTTCTCCCATATTGGGTTTCCCAAGATACATCTTGTGTTCAATAGTGTGGATGGTGTGTAATATGTATATTTTTGTCTGTTCTTTCATTTTCGTATTCAATTAATTTCATAAATTCAAGCAAAACGAGTAATTAACTAATCTGGGATTTAAGGAAATAGACCGCAAAAATTTAATATTTCAGAATAGTTTAAGATCTGTTGTGCCGAACTATTCTAGTAGAATATCCATGACAATTTAAAGATCAATTGATGAGCTAGAACAATTCATTGAGAATTCTATTTAGGTTGAGGATGGTTGTCTACAAATCCCTTTTATAGCGTGTTTTTGTAGGATAGATTCACACATGCACGTGCACACACACACACACACATATAGAGAGTTATTGTATATTGTCTTTGCATTTGTTTACTCCGTTTTTTTCTAGTCCATTCTCATTTTCTCTCTTATTATCAACATGAAATTTTTAGGGATACACACTGACAACTACTGCTGTTTTTTGCAGGTTTTTGACTTTGCAGTGTTTCCAAAATATGAGTTTGACTTGCCAATATTTTGTGCAAACTTTTTCTCAACAACTAACATGAATATTATTGTCTTGTGAGTCATTACATTCTTTACATCCCTTTTAAGCTATTATGATGCTTGCTTTGTTGCCATTAGAGTGAATATTGAGTAAAAGGTTTGTGAGTTTTACTTATGTGTGGATCTAAATTTTAATCTAGGTCACTGTTTGAATGCATGGAATTTATTTGAATCACTTATTCCCATTAAGTGAATTGCAATAGCAACATTATTTTGCCCACTCCTTGTTATCGATCAATCTTGCACTTAAGCTCAAAGTCCAAAAGTGGAGCAAGCCCGAGGGTAGCTCAATAGGGTTATCACTGTCACCTCTTCATTTTCCATGTCCACAACCTTCTCATTTCCTTCCATTAGAATGTTTTCCAAGCCATGACCTCTCCTTAGCTTGGCTGGTTTGATCTCCAAATCATAGTCCCAAATCCTTGATATCCATTTTCCTCTTATCCCCAAACAGTTTTGATGTGACGATATATCCTTCATTGTTGTGTGTGGAACTTAGGAATCACCTTTGAATATCCCACATACCCTTTGAAATGCTTCAAAGCCTGAACCAATGCATACGCTCTTACTCATAAATGCTATGTGTTGCTCATTCTTTTGTAATAACTCACCAACAACTGTATATTGTAAGGCAAAAGAGAAAATCCTTTGAATAATCGAGACTTAGTAATATAGTCGATGCAATTGCTTCCTTCATCTGATGAAATCTATGTTTCCTCTTGTTACTCTAGATGAAAACACTATCCTTCTTGAGCATTTCTAAAATAGGCTTAGTGATTTCTACAAAGTTCGATATAAACCTTATGATAAAGTTGATTCTACCTGTTACCCCTCATATTGGCATGAGTGGTAAATTGTGTTTTTCATCACATGACAAGTATTTTAAAGGTAATTGGCAAGGATGACGATGAGCTTAAGATGCATACCTTTTATTTTTGCTTGATGATAGTGCATCTTGTTTGGAGATAGTGATGATTATGGATCCTCCATGATGTTGCATTAGATGTTGATGTAGTGGACTATGTGGTTTATTGTCTTGGTTCATGTTGCTTTCTTCATGATCACATGGGATGGATGGTATACTCCTTGGTGTTGATAA
>SNQJ01S0118969.1:14178-34449 GCA_010110895.2 Picea sitchensis
GCTGATGCTGAAACACCACTGTGAGCAGATGCTGAAACACCGCTGTAGCATATGATGAAACAGTGCTGAAACTGAATTTGGCATTTAAATTTGGTAGAAAATTCAGTGAGACTGAAACTAGGTGGGATTTTGAAATATTAACAGTTATCATTGCCACCTAGGTTCAATGACAACAATTGATAAATTGAATTCTTAATGAGTATATTGTTGTAACGACTTTCATCCTTCTGTTGACAAAGGCTCGATCTTTTACATAAGACCTTTCTGAATATTTTTTTGCAGAATTTTGAGGGCCATGGATTTATGAGAATCACGACTCTTGTAATGTTAGAGATATGCCCTCCATTTCTAAAACTTGCATCCCTTTTATTCCCTTGCCTTCAAAAATCATTTTTTCTTTAAAGCACACTCAATTTTTGAATTCTCTGAGGAATAGTAGAGATCATTACACGTAGAATATTAGGATTGTATTGAATCTGATGCTACTACTGAAAGACAAATATATATTCAGTTTGTTTATAAATCAAGAATAAGACAAGCTTCTCTAGTAAATAAAAATTAAACAAAGAAAAAGGTTATTATCTAGTGGTTTCCACATTACTAACGAGAAAAAAGTAAATATGAGAGATTCCACTTCAATGCTTACTCCATATTCACTTGTTTGGAAGTTAATTAAAAAAGTTATTTTACTCCTATTGGGTCATTTCCCTCATCATTTTTCATGACAAATTTGAAGGTGAAATGGATGTTGTCATAACTGAACAATTAAATTCTTAATAGTGCATTTATTACACTTGTTAAAGAAGGTGAGAATACCTTTAGTAAAAAAATATTAGAATATTTAACTTAAATAGAAAAGACTAAGGTATTGATTCAATCACCAATGAAATACAACTATGATAAAGGGGTTTAGATGGTTTTTATACATTTTTTGTTTTGTTTTTTGATAAATTAGAGGCCTTCAAATATTGATTTTCAATGGAAAAAATTTAACAAGTCGAAGAAAATAAAACTTCAAAATAAATAGACATCTTAACAAGTATCACCCAATAGGATGTTCAATGGAATAAAGGAGGCAATGTGATTCTTATGATTTCAACATTAAATTTGTTAAGAATGATATTGAATATCATGAAAATATGAATAACATACTGAAGATTAGAGAATAATAATCACACATAAGAAACATAACTGAGTGCATGTGATATGAATGGGTATAATACGTTACCCTTAATATAATATCAATACTGTTATTTTTCTCTCAATTTGTGTCTACAAATGATCCAGATTAGATCATTATATTATTTTTCATCTATCTCTATGCTTTTCGGGTGGAAAAAATTGGAGGAATCAACTTGCATACCTTTATTTTGGTGGTAAGTACCATTTTGGAGATTTTAGATAGGAAATTGTTAGAATAATGCTAGAGCCATTATGAGGCATCAATTGACCTTTTTTTTAATCTACTTCCTAATTATGGAGAAAGATTCCATATTATACAATATCAGTCCTTTCCAATGGTGCATCAAATGCCTTAATCACATTTCTATAAGAAATTCATGCCTCCCAGAAGTTGACCTACCGTGTTGACCACCATGGTATGAGATGATGCCACATCATCCCCAATTACCCACACATATGCAGATAGCCATGTGAAGACCTTCAAGAAGATTCTACAAGGTCCAAAACATTATCAAAATTGAGGGTTGAGTAATTAAAAACCCTAACCTTAGATGAATATTGATATATGTTAAATATCGGGCCACTAGGGGGACAACCAATTCCTTATTTAGCATTGTATTTGTTATATAGTTGGGAATAGCACTGAGGAGTGATATTTTGAGAGCCTAATGGAGGAGGAGAGATCTTATAGCAACAATACATGCCACACTATCAATGGAAACTCCACAGCTAGTACCTATTTCTTTGTACTTGCATTTGAAGAAATAAGAGTAGAGTAGCCTCACCTTCTAGTAGGGTTTTCTCTCTTATTGGGATTCCCAAGTTATATCTTGTGTTTATTTTTGGATGGTGAGTGGGTATTTATTTTTCTCTATTTTTCGCATTTCAATATTTCATACATTTAGGAAGAAAAACAATAATTAAATAATATGAGATATAAAGTAAATTAACATTCACGGTAAATATTTCAGTATTTTATTAGATTTGTTGTGATGAACTGTTCCAGTGGAATATTCACGATAGTTTATAGGTCATATCGATGTCAGAGCAATTTTTCTTAGGGATTTTTTGGAAATTCGTAGTGATCCGGGAATTTTTTTAAGAAGAAAGTCACATAACCTTAACCATGATCTACAAGTCTATTCATAACAACTGTCGAGATATAAGAAAGGAGAGATTCATGAGGTTGGAATATCTAGAAATTAGTCCCTCCTCATGGCGACTCTTGCAAGTAAGATCAAACCATTTAGAGAAGTTGGATGCTTGAACTCAAAGATCATGTCAGATGGGAAATTGGGGGATAATAAAGACCCAAAAAAGGAGTAGAGAAAAGAACCCGAGAAAGAGAAGTTGAGTTCCAGTGCCATAAAAACTTCACAACCCTTGTTCAATATCGAAGGAAAAGTGGACATAAAGCCAGAACAAAGTGATATTGATTCACTAAAATTGATTCATCGGTTGCAACAACTAGAATTTTATTTCAGCGTTCACCCTATACATGAAGAAAAAAATATAGTATATTCCAGACTAAAGTTAGAGGACCATGCTTTAACATGGTGGAAAACCCATATATAAACACTTAGGATGGAGGGTGATCCACTAGTAATTAGGTCGGAGGACTCAAAAACTCTCATCAAGTCTCAATTCTACCCTATCGGGTATGTATAGGACCAATGGATCTTGTGGCACTACGTCAGGAAAAATCAAGGACAAAGTGTACATGAGTACACCACCAAGTTCAAAAAGATAGCCATCATGTTGGGTATCTCGCCCAAGAACCTAGATTTAATCCTCAAGTGTTTAGGTAGTCTACATAGCCATCTTCAAAGTAAAGTGATGCTTTTCAATCCAAGGACCATGGATGAGGCATGTGTATAGGTACAATATCTAGAAAATATAGGCCGCGGGTAAGTATAGCGAAGGGGTTCCAAGAAAAAGAGCACCAAGAAGATTCTAAGGGGAAGAAGAGGTGGAAAGGGGGAAATGATAAGAAGATGAAATCCACTGCACATCAATGAAAGTATCATGGAAATAATTGTAACCATTGAAATATTGATGGGAACATTAAAGAAAAGTGATGAAAAGTACATCTATATTTGAACTTGAAGAACCACAAGAAGGATGCAAAGAAAAATAATATTCTAGCCACACATTTGAGAAATCCTGTTGAACGAAGATCCATTGTGGGTGAGAATATTCTATGAACATCAATGTATAAGGAGGTGAATTTGAGTATCCTTCATCACTAGGAAGAGAAGGAGACAAGTAAACTCTTCGACAATAATATCCAGGTCAAGAAGACCAAAATAGACACCATGTTCGACTTTGGCTCATAGGCTAATCATATAGTAGCAGATATGGTCATTAATATTGGATTGGAGGTTCATGAACATCCAAGCCCATATCCATTAGTATGGGTAAACAAGGATGCATATATCAAGGTAATGAAACAATGTAATATTAAATTTGTTGTAAGTGTTTATTTTATTGATGAAGTGGAATTGGACGTGGTATCCATTGACATATGTGGAGTAGTGTTTGGAAGCCCCTACATGTAAATGAGGGATGTGATATTCATGCATATATCCAACCAATACTAACTAATCAAGTATGGTAAGTCCCGCATCATCAATTTGCATAAAGGAAAGTCAAATATCTAACTGGTAAGTGCCAACCAAGCTAATAAGTTGATTAGTTCGAGTAAGAAAATGACTTTTCCTAAGAGAAAACCAACTGAAGGATGAGTCGATAAGAGTAAATGCATCCCCAGAGGGGTGTACTAAAGAGAAAAAAACATTATCTAGAGGATTTTTTATAGGAATACAATGGAGTGTTCTAGGAGCCTAAAAGGATACCACCAAAGAGGGATGTGGATCATGAAATACAATTATTTCCAGAATCCCCATTGCCAAATATGAGGTTGTATAGATAGTTTTTTATGGAAGTAAATGAAGTAGATAATCAACTGCAACAATTTTCAGAGCAGGGTGTGATTCGAACAAGCACCTCACCTTGTGGGTCACTTATCATAATTATACCAAGGAAGGATGGGACTTGGTGAATGTGTATTGAGTACAACGAATTGGATAAGATTACACTTAAAAATCAATACCCTCTGTCCAAGATCAATGATTTGTTATACCAATTGTGGCACATAAAATATTTCACCAAGTTGGATCTCAAATCGAGATACCACAAGGTATATTTCAAGGAAGAAGACATCTGGAATATTTTATTCAAGACAAGGAATTTTTTTTTTTATGAATGGTTGTATTGATGACTAGAATTTTCCTTTTTCAACATTAAGGAGATCACCCAGTCAGGGCCCCAATTAGACCCGTGTCCATTTGATGTGGTGATTCAGACTAGTTAAATGGGCCCAGTTACCCTTACCGAAAACTAAATTAAACAAAATGTTAATCTAATCTAATTAATCTAGAACTATATTCTTCCTGTTGATGTATGATAAATCTAGTTGTTATCAATGGGAAGAAAGATAATACTTGCCTCCTTGCAACATGCTTACAAAAGGAAGCCTTTTAAGTTAGCTGAAATGAGGGCTCAACCAAGACACAAAAATGGTTTCTCCTACAAAATAATACTTTCATAAAATGCATGGAATTAAATTAAATGAAATGTGTAAGCTAATCTAACATGAAGACAACAAAGTAAATCTAATCTATCTAAATCAAGAGTGAGACAATAGAATATATATCAACAACTTGAACTTAGAATAAAATGGAGCTAATAGACCAAAGAAATAGTTCTAAGACCTTCTTCTAATCAAGAATATATTCAAAAATAGTTATATGATAAATAGTTATCAGACTTCTATTATACATATATCTAAATTCAAATAAAAATTGCATTCAATCCAATAAGTCATGTCAAGATACAAGAATAGTCCAAATAGGATGACAAGAATAACATAAGGCAAGTATAACATTAAATTGATAGATATCTAGTAGCTAATGATTTAAATTCCTTTTTTAATGCAACATAAATGCATGTTAAGAATACAAGTCAATGGATACATGTTAAGCTACAAAACAATTTCTATGGAATAACTTGAGTTCTAACAAGACAAATAGGACACTAAAATATTATATATCTAATATCTAGTGCCCCAAATCCTACCCAAACACAATATTTAGTCCTAAATCTCCCTCTGTTCAACCTTGCAAGACAACTTGTCAGTGATTATAAATAAGCATGAGTTATCTTATTTGACCAATAGTGTTTGAATAGATAATTATACTCATAAAAACAAAGGATAAATAATAAATTGAATGATATATTTATTCTATATTCAAAACTGAACTATAGTGCTCACATTGTTTACAAAATAATGACTTCCTTCTGTTCTGGTCCAACATCCAGTCAGTCCTCTACAAAAATAATTTTCCCCTTACAAAAGTGCAATGAGCACACTCCTTTTGCATAAATTATATTCCCCCCATTTTGGTTCACTTTCAGAGATCTTATTTATAATTTACAAATACATTATAAAACAAAGAATTGTCATCCCCCGTCTGAATGAGGATTTCCTGATCCATTTTCTTAGTTGCAAAAACTCTCATATTTATTCATCACTCCAAGGTTCTGGATCATGATTCTTTGCAACAAACTTTTCCAACAAAATAATCAAAATCAAAATTAAAAATCCAAATCCGAGAAAATTCGAAAAAAAGTATATTCTAAAAAAAAATGTAAAATTAAATCTCTCTTCTTTCCATTGCTTCTTGTTGTTGTTTTGTTGGAATGTTGATCTCCCCTTTGTATTGATTTTTGAGCAATATTCCACATTTTGGGGGTGTTTGGGCTGCAAGGTGAACCTTTGACTCTAGCAATTTGTAGCCAACTAGTGTCATTTTACAATGAAATAGTGGCACTTTAGTGATATCATGAAATCCACATATTGGATATTATGCTATTTTACATGAGATATTAAACCTGTATCCAATTTTTTTTGGATGAATACCATGTCACTTAAATACACAGCCATTTTATTTTCAATGATCTTGATAATTTAAACCCTAAATATTTCCTTGAAATTTGGCATTGAAAGGTTTCTATTTATACTAGACCTAGTAAACTCCTAAGTTGGCATCTTTCAGTTTTCCTAGAGATATGATGACACAATTTTTCAGTCATTAAGTGAGATGGTAGTGCCTATGGCTTTGATGGATAAATCCTTTGTTGCATGCTCTGGTATGCATATATATGGCCTACCATTTTTTTATAAGTTGTCATCCCAAATATTAAAATMTAGTGACTACCATTTCCTTTSTGATMTCATGAATTTTCATATGATTCAACATTAATCATCRTGTAGGAAAAACTACATAATCATTGGTCGCATAMTTKTACAAATTTSTGTTCCTAGTGCAAATACAAGGAATGAAAAACAATTRAAGAGGTGATAAAAAGAAAAAATAACATYGAAACCCCTTTTAAATAAAATCAACTCTGAGGTAATGAGCACAAGTTTCGAGAAACGAGATTGTATGTTATTAAGAAAATTAAAAAAATATAAATATAAATATAACTCAGATTCCAACCTTTATCATTTCTCTATGATGGTATTAAAATTTAAATGTCTATGATAAATTGGAACTTTTGTTGTCCCAAAGGGTACTTCAAGTGTGGTAACAGTGAGTTCACAAATAAGTTCCTATGTTGCATGTCAGTAATTGCATATTTCAACTTACCTTTGAAATGTTTGAACCTATGATCAATCTCCTAAATAGACTCACCTATTTGTTTCCTAATTTCAATCATTTCATTCATGTACTAGTCTTCTGAGCTTGGCTTCTAAAATTTGCTTACCAATAGTTTTTTCACATATATGATAGTATTTGGTACTCCCTATGGACTATTTACATCTAGCCTCATGTAATAGTCCAACACATAGTCTCGTAGTGTGATAGCTAATTGCACGAGATTAGTATCCTCATCTGTGATTTTATTTTCTTCCCAGATCTGTTCACATATGAGTTAATGATTTTCAGGGTCCTCTGATGCCTCTCCCCCGAATTCTGGTAATCTGATCGTGGGATCATGTCCTGCCAGTTTCAATAGTGTTGAACTACTCCCTCCGTGTGATGTAGTTAGTTCATTGTTACATCCTAAACTTGCTCCCGCAATTGATTTTCCTTGATTGGATCCCTTTCTTGTTGCTCTTCTTCCAATGAAATTCATTTTTATAAACATTGGTGTTCTTTCGGATGTATTAGTCGCACACGGGGTTGTAGGTTCCACACTGATGGTGATCTGAATTGGATTTCTTTCTTCTATTCCTAACCCTAGACCTCTTGTTTTCCTTTCATATGTTGCACATAGTATTTCTTCAATCTTATCCACATCCCAGATATCCCCTACCTCTTCTTCATCGCTCACCAAGCCCTCTTTGTCAACTATGGATCTCTTCTTGTTATTCATTTTATATTGGTAAGGTATTCCATTGTACTTATTTCTAGCCTTTGCCATTATCTTATTTATCTGGTCCTCCTCCATCATGATTGGTTCGATCGTCTCCTTCTTATTTCCCTTATCCATCTCCTTGTCCATATCTCAACCTCCTGTGAATGCTTCCCCCCCTTCCCCCATGCACATAGGGAAGTTTGGATGTTTGATTCCATGGTCATCACACTGTTGTCATACAATAAAATCTTGATTGAAGTATACAATGATATGATGTACCTACCTCTGGGCTCGTTTATAAAATCCTTCTCTTCCTTAGTGTAGGACTTCGTAGTATTTACTGCAAATATGGTAATAAACCCTACAACAATATTGTCTAACTAGAAATCTACTTCATGTACAATTTTTTTTATAACTTGTTGTAACTGTGCGATCTGCACAAGATTCCACTCCATCTCTTTGATATGATTCACAGGGTGGTTTTCCTTTAACCTCAATAAACACTACTGCAAAAAATGTGGGAAATCAAAGAAAAATACCTCATGCAAGTCACTAAACATGTATTTGTCGAGATATTTGCGCAGTGTTAACTTAGGGTTTATGTTCTCCTTATACACAAACTCAAGTTCCTTTTTTCTCCACCATATTTCAATCTACGTATTCATCGGATTCCATGGCTTGAACATTCCCTTCTATACTTTAATCTTCTTCACTTTTCTTGCATGGATCTTGTTCACTCAATCCTGTGCAGTTCCAACCAGAAATGAAACCATTTGTTGGCTACTTCTTGGGTTGACCCAGGTTTTGATCTCAAAGAGGTTTACAAAAAATCCCTCAAAACTATTGTCCCTCATATAAACTAGAAGGAAACGCTACGCATAGGGTTCATAGCATAGTCTCACTCGAGATAGATTTGATGGGGGACTTCAATACTTAGGTGTTTTCATTCTAGGAATGAGTGGGGATTATGGTTGGATAATTTTCCTTATGTATTATCCTTTTTAATGATTCATCTACTTCTACGATTCATTATCTTTAAACCTATTCATGCATGTTGATAAAACTACTTTAAACTTTCATTCTTGAGCTAATGATTAACAGAAAAGTAAATAATTCATTAACAATCACATAGAACACAAGGTTTACTGTGTTTACCTCCTCCTGGGGCTACATCCAGAAAGATCTGGATTCTCTTCTCTTTTATTTGTTCTGCTACAAAATCTTGTGCTGCGTGCAATACATCTTTAGTATTACAATCAAAATTAGGGTAAGTACCATCGAGGAGGATGCATATATCACACCAAACTCCTCAACCTATGACGTAATCCTCAAAACCTATCTTATCTCACTCTACCACAAAACATATTACAATCAATCGCTTCCAAACCAACTAACGCTAAATAATCAATTGACCACACCCAACCTAGAGATCCTAGGTCATTATTTGTACTACTCTATAGGCTTATAGATGTTACAATATTTTTCAAAAACCCTAACCCTATCATGGTTAAGCATGTTTGGATGCAGGTCGTGTTGCTTTTCCTTCTGCATGTTGATTTTCCTTCTTTATTTGCATGCTTCTTTTCTACCACTTGTTGCATGTGCTCCAAAAATAGGTCTTTCTCTCCAAAATTGGGCATTTTCCCAAAACATATCTTTCTCCCGAAAATATTCTTGCACCTAACATTCATATACCTGCTCACAACTCACGTTGCATGTGCAATATATAGTCTTGTGCATGCCATCACATACATCAAGATGCCAACTATTAATGAATAAGGGACTATGGATATGTATTATATATGCTACTATGGCTTGGGACACATTTCCTTGTTTAATTTGAAATGTTTAGCCAAAGGTGTACTAACTAGTTCTGCATTCTACATTCTAAACCTCTTCAACACATTCTCTTTGTACTCACCCTAAGACAATGTCAATTTGCGATTTTTTCTGTCTCTTGTTATTCTCATACCAAGAATTTTTTTTGCAGAACCCAAATCCTTCATTGCAAATTAATTAGATAATTTTTTTTTGAGAACATTTATATCTTTTTTTTTAGACCCCGCAATAAGAATGTCATCTACATACAATAGAAAAATAATATATCTTCCATTTTATAGCCTCTTAAAATAAACTCAATGATCAAAATGGCATATACTATAACCTTGTTCTGTCATAAACCTATCAAACTTCAAATACCACTTCCTTGGAGCTTGATTTAGTTCATACAATCTCTTCTTCAACTTGCATACCAAATTATCCTTACCTCTGACCTCATACCCCTGTGGATGTTGCATATAAATCTCTTCATCCAAATACCCATGGAGAAAAGTACTTTTTACATCTGATTATTCAAGATGAAAATATTTTACTTCCACAAGTCTTAAAATGTTCCTAATCGAATTCATTTTAACAATAGGAGAAAATATTTCATCAAAATGTGTACCTTTCTTTTGTGCAAACACCTTAAAAATAAGTCTTTCCCTATACCATTTTTTTCCTCCATCTTCTTCCTTCAACCTCTAAACCCATTTATTTTGCAATGCTCTTTTTCCTGTAGGAAATTTAACCAAGTCCCAGGTCTATTTATTTACTAAGGAATCCATTTCCTCTATCATGCCTTGCTCCCACTTCATTTTAGTGTGTACCTACATTTCCTCTTCATAACTTTCTGGTTCACCATAATTAGTCAATAATAAATAATACAATGAAGGAGAATATCGTTCAGAGGGTATACTTAACCTATTATATCTTCTAGCAACACTTGCAAGAGTTTGAGGTACATGTTTCTCATGTTGTTGTACATTTTGATTTTGTACTATCTTTGTAGTTTCTTTTTCAGTGATCTCATCAAGCATTCTGTATTCTGGTTTTTCTTTTTTTTGTTTCTTTCCCTGCAACTAATATTTGTACATTACCTTCTCATTGAATATGATATATCTACTACTGACGATTTTGTGATTTTTATAATCTCATAAGAGATAACCAAAATCATTAAAACATCGTATCCAATAAAGCTACACTTCCTAGATTTTTTTTAAAGCTTTGTTCTATTTTCTTTATCAATATGGACAAATGCTTCACATCCGAAAGTCTTCAGAAATGAATTGTTTACCTTTTTAACTATCTCTGCCTCTCGTTGATCGTAAATTTTGCACCTGACTGCTAAAGGAAGATCTAGGCTACCTCAAATTTGGAATGGTTGGTTTTTGTTTTTGATAAGTTGGTTTTGTTGGTGAAATAAAGGATAGGTTTTCAAAGATGAAAATATTGTTGGACTGGCCAAACAATATGAATGTAGGTTCTCCTTAGCTAATTATATAACCTTTAACCAATAGTTGGAGATATGGAAATATGAATAAAGGAAACAACAACAATAAATCCAATGAATTACTTGTAGTGTGAGAATTAAGACTTAAAATGATATTTTAAGACCAAGACAAATATCTGGATACAAATCATCCAATAGGTTTCCAAATAATTGACCTTTTCACTACAACAATAAATGTTTAATAGGTTTCATAAAATAAAAAAGATTAATTAGAACAATAACTGAAAGAAGAAGGAAATGTGCATTGCGCACATCACAATTTGCATATAAGATAAGATTAAAACAAATAAAGACTCTATAAAGAAAACACAATTGTCATAAACATATATTCACTTGGTAGAGAGATTTACAATCATATGAGTAGGTCCAACCAATTCTAATACTTGAATCTTTTCAGTACAACCTGAACCCTTCTTACATTAAAAAATTGATCTCTTTTTTCTTTTTCCAAAATGTTCGGCCACCTTTCTAGGATCTAACTCGAAATTTAAACTTCACATTACAAGTAGACCCTATCAATCAACTCAAATATCACTCCTTAATCAAAATTTATAAACATTGTTTTGAATTGAGTGAATCTAGTTTGAAGCATCAATTCATAATATTCTCCTTAATTCAACCTAAAAAGAATTGTTTTTATCAAAATACAACAACTTATTAAAAGTGGCAACAATGCCTCTAACTAGACTTAAACAAAATTTCTATTAGTGCAACAAGAGCTCACATTGATAGTTGGAGTAAAACAAACTTGTAACAGGGATTCTTCCCAAGTTTTTTTTGGCTTTTGACTTCACATCGATACCCATGTGCACTCTAGATGGAAATTGAACTGGAACATAGATAGATAAAACTCAACTAGAATTTGGTGAATTTCTGGGAAAAATGACCTCAAATACCTCATGAATTCTCTAATACCATGATACCTGTGTACAGTGTGAGAGAGATTTTTGTTCATGGGCCCATTCCGAAAAAAACCCTCTTTCATTTTTCAAAAATTAATTTTCCATATGTTCGTAAGGAGCGTCCAGAGAAAATGACAAAAAGAAGGAAAACAACATTTGGTGAATTGGAAAATGGCCTGAAATGTCTCTTAAATTCTTCCAAACCGTGATACCTGTGTAAAATCTAAGAGATTCTTTTGTGCATGGGACTGTTCTCAACAAAAAATTCTTTCATTTTTCACCAATTCGCCTCCATTTTTTCAGAAGGCACATAAAAAGACAATGACAAAAATAAGAAAATACAGAGCATTTTCAGAAAATTTGGGCAACACCTTTTGATTTTTCTTCTACATCTTTTGGTAATTTCTTTGTAATAAGTGTTCTTAATTTCAAGATCCATTTTTTTTTGTTTCATATATTTGGTTTGATTAAAACCTGTACCTTTCCTTCATGCTTTATCCCCTTGTCTTTTTTTGTGGCTTACAATGTTACTTCTCCAACTCTTGATTATGTTGTTGCGAAGTCTGAATTTTGTTGTTTTAATTCTTTCTCCTGGTGGCTATAATTTATACGTTCAGCAGCCTCCACCTTTTGTTTAATTAAAAACTTCAAACAAATCGAGCCTTTATGGCTCTATTTGGTTCATCTTCCATCGATCTCGGGGAGACACCATTTTTTGTTGACCACCTATGGTTCAAGAAACAATTTGAACATGAATTTTATTCCAAAGTAATTCACCACCTGTAAATTTAATTCCCTGTAAAGATTTGATGATGAGAACTGAAGGTCTAGCTTGGACAATCTTAACACAAACTGTGTAACGATGAATCCAGAGGGAAAAATTCATGAACTTGAGTGCACATGAGCATGCATACACATGAAGGCTCCAACATAGAATTTTCAAATATTTCTAAACGTTTAAATAATTAAAACAATGTGCTTTACAATTGTTTGCAAGAACATGCATGTTCTTGCAATCAATGTTTTTTTGTACCTAAAAGGCTCGATCAACCTTCTATAAGCTCAGTAATGATAAATCAAGATGACCTATGTTATTAACCCAAATTAGAACATGCAATAACCTTCCGAGAAAGAAAGAAAATGGTGCAAAGTCAATAGAAGGGTAAGAACAATTCAAGCTTACTCATTAAACCATGGAGAAGAGATTGAGAAAAAAATCATACTTTACATATGTATAGGCTAAAGGAGGGAAATATCATGGGTCCAGACCCAAGTTGCTACATTGGCTGCAACCCAGGATAAAAATTTCCTATGAGGTGCTAAGAATAGTAGACTAGGTGCCTTACTTCTTAATCTCTATCCCTATGTCACCAACTGATTTCACTCTATTTACCAACCCTTTTACAAGTCTTATTTCAACTGAAACTTACATCTAGAGATATACCCTAGTGCCTTCATTGGGCTATGGAGTCTTTTATTCACACTAAACTACTACAAACCAAATGTTCAGAAAAACGAGCTTATTCTCCTACTCTAATTTTCTGAAACTTTCTACTCATGTATAAACATATTTTCATAGTAACCATTCAAGCAATTTGTTGATTGACATACCTTGTTGTATAAAAACGTGAAAAGAAAAAAAAGGTGCAACACGAATTTCATATTCAATCTATACTCATAGCTGCAAATGGATGTCAAAGTGAAATTTGTAACATTTGGTAGCTTTGAAAAAAAAAAATCGATGCAATCAACTATTGGATAATAAAATTATTGAACCACTACCTTTTCTTGCTATGCAAAATAAATGAACTGTATTGGAATATCCTCAGCTTTCACTAATCCATTTTTGATGCAAACATCCTTCTTTTGTAAATATAAAAGAGAAACTGGAAAATGTTGCAATTTGTCTCCATGGATCTTCAGGTTTTGAATTGAAATATGATCTTGATAAAATGTTTTAATGTCCCTTCCAAGTTCTATGTGAAAACAATCATATACTAATTTGTTGTTATTATGTCTAATCCATGCTGATAGAAAACTTTTCTTCTCGAAACCAGGTTGTAATTTGGAGACACAACTACCATAAGTGATATCTGATTCTTCGTGGACAATTGATCCGATGTCCTCATGAAACTATTGGTCAAATTGTTTCTATGTTAAATATACAACCTTATCAACACTTTTATCCTCTTTCCCAACTACATACATCTCATAAATATTAAATAGATCATAAGAGTTAGGAGCAGTAAGATGTCCTAGAAACTGTTGACACTCCTTATCAATTTTGGCATCATAAGAAAAAAAATATCTCTTATCAGTTATATGAGAAGAAAGGTGTTTTGGAATCAAAGCTTCTTCTTGCAATAATTGATCATTACCTTTTTCAAAATCATCTTCTTGAAAATCTCCAAGAAAATTTAAAGCATAATCATCCCTATGTGCGTAAATAGAAAACATTTCTATCGAACACGAAGAATAATCTTGATGATATAAATTCCCTAAATCTTGTATAGTAGAAATATTTGACTTGATAGTTTTAAGATATTGAAGAAAATTAAAATATGAAAATATTGGATCACAATACTGAAAATAATGTAAACCCAAATATGATCTTTGACGTTCATGTTCTTCCTCGTGCTCCTGATCTCAAATTCTATCACATGCCCAAAAATTCTCCTCAATCTCTCTAGCGTCAACAAATAACTCGCCTAGTGATGATGATATCCTTTCTCTGAGATAAAAAACAAGATCAGTGTGTTGAGCTTTTATATAATACAACATTACATCAGTTTCAAAAGGCTAAATATCCTTAGCAATATTGTAATAAAAACCGTGAAACCTCCTCTTGAATGTGGTAAGAACTATGTCCTCCTTCCTCTTTAAAGTATTTAATTCAATCAAGTATTGATCAAAATATTTGTTTTCACCCCAATATTTCAAAAATGCAGCATGAAAATCAGTCCACGATTCTATTGAATTGATCTTTAAGCTTCTAATCCATATCATAGGTTCTCCATACAAGGATTGATAAAATGTTCTCATTAAAAAATTCTCATGGATGATTTGTAAAAGATAAGTGAATCATTCAAAATAAACCATGTGTTTCTCGATTGTCACATGATCTTCTCCATTGAACCTCAGATGCTAATCTAAAAACATGGGAGGGTAGTCATGGAGCACAAAAGGAGGTTCTAGAGGTTTATATCCTTCCTTGATATTGGATTGAACATAAGTTACTTGGCCACAAAATGCATCAGTAATGACTTGAGGAGGTAATAAACCATCTTTATTATTAACAGATTTACAAGATGGGTCAACTTTAGGAGGAATTGAGATATGTACATGGCTAGTGAGTTCAAATGAAGAAATGAGATTAAGATCAATAATGAAAGAGGGATTATCTTCTCTTCTCAAGGATGGATTCACCATTGTAGGATTATAATCATCTAAGTAAACAAAGAACAATATAAGTTTTTTCACATGTAAATGAAAAGGAAGGAATGAACTCGTGAAGAAAAATATGATCTCTCTCAAAAGCCTAATGGATTGGTACTTGTTCTTTTCCTTCCACCTTTTCATTTTTTATATATTGGGCTCCCCCTCCAATGGAGTCTTTTGATTGTGGAGTCACTAGGTGAAATATTGAAGTCATTATGTGTGTCTGGATTTTGTTCAACATAAAAAACCATATCTGATTATTGTCATTCTCCGAGGGAAATAATGTTTCTTTGCTCCATTCCCTGACAATGGCGCCAGAAGATGTTGGTCCTAAATTCTGCACCTTACTACTAAAGGGCATAACTAGACCACCTCAAATTTGGAATGGTTGTGTTTTTTTTTTTATAAGGTGGTTTTGTATGTGAGATAAATGATAGGTTTTCGAAGATGACAATACTGTTGGACTAGTCAAACAATATGAATGTAGGTTTTACTTAGTTAATCGTATGAACATTAATGAACAGTTAGGGATATGGAAAGATAAAGAAAGGAAACAACAACACGCAATGCAACAAATTACCTATTGTGTGAGAATTAAGACTTAAAATTATATTTTAAGACATAGACAAATATTTGGATACAAATCATGCAACAAGTTTCCAAATAATTGACCTTTTTACTACAACAATAGTTTTTTAGCAGGTTGCATAACACTAAAAATATGAATTAGAACAATAGTTGAAGAAGAAGGAAATGTACATTGAACACATCACAATTTGAATCCAATATAAGATTAAAACAAATAAAGAATTGAGCAAGAAAAAACAACTGTCATCAATATATATTCACTAGGTAGAGAGATTTACAATCATATGAGCAGGTCCAACCAATTTTTATACTTGAATCTTTTCACTAAAAATTGAACCCTTCTTACGTTCAAAAATCGATCTATTTTTCCTTTTTCCAAAAGGTTATACCACCTTTCTAGGATCTAACTCAAAATTTAAACTTCACATTACAAATAGACCCTATCAATCAACTCAACTATCCCTCCTTAATCACAATTTGTAAACATTGTTTTTACTTGAGTGAATTCGATTTGAAGCATCGGTTCATAATATTCTCATAATCTTCTCCTTAATGCGACCTCAAAAGCATTGTTTTTATCAAAAGCGTTTTTAGTGACATTGTGAATTAACTTCCAATGAGGTGACTCTAGAGTAAGCATTGAAGTGGAATATCCTATATTTAATTTTTTCCCATTAGTAATGTGGAATCCACTAGCTAATCACTTTGTTTCTTTTCCTTTATCGGAGAATCTTGGAGTATTTTTTATTTATAAACAATCAAAATATATATTTTTCTTTCAGTAGCATCAACATGTCATAGATTCAACACAATCCTAGTATTCTCTTTGTAATGATCTTTAAAATTCCTCAGAGAATTCAAAAATTGAGTGTGCTACAAAGAAAAAATGAACTTTGAAGGAAAGGGCATAAACGACATGAAAGTTTTAGAAATATAGAGAATATCTCTAACAATATAAGAGTTGTTATTCTAAGAAATCCATATCCCACAAAATTCTCCAAAACAAATTCACAAATTTCTTCTATAAAAGATTGAGGCTTTGTCAACATAAGGCACAAAGCCATTACAACAATATACTCATTAAAACTTCAATATGTCAATTGTTTGAATTAAACCTAGGTGGGGAGGATAACACTCATTTTCATAACTACCAGGTCTATACCCAACAAAAAAATTTCATTCCTTATATGTTAAACGACCTCTGAATCATATAAAAAGGGCAATATTTCGAAGATGAACCTAAATCCAAAGATAAAACATCATAATTTAGGATCAAAATCATATTCAAGATGCTAAATAAATAATCATTTCATGCCCCCAAAAAGATGGCCCCATCTCCACTACCTTCATATAGGAATTACAAAGGAGTGACAATATTTACCTTAGGTTCCCTATTTCTCATTTCAATATTTCCAAAGAAACCTAAAGGAGGTGTGGCTATGTTCCATCCTATAGTGAATAGTGAAAGAAGAATTATATAGTCCCTTTTGGCAATAGTATTATTAAAAGTAGGACACAAACACAAATTGGAATTGTTAGTCATGTTTCTTAAATTCTAAAATATGCACATATCGGATGTGTTAATCATTTTTCTTATTAAGGGGAACTATGAATGAGCTCATGTGATCTACCCTAGCCCATGGCGATTCCATAAGAAAACGTGTAGTGTCATGACACATTAAATAATCATTTGAGAGAATTAGCATGAGCATAGAATTTCTAAATATGCAACTACATGAAAAACGATCAATGCTTCGAATATTACACACTTCTAATTGGAAATCTTGATATTCTATAGAAAATAAAGAGCACTGTGGTAATAGAGAATTTAGAATACTACTATATAGTTTAAGAAAAATATTTAGATACTTTTTCATTACTTTCATATTGGTCAAGAGAAAGAGATTATACCATAAATCTCTTGAAACAAAGACAATAAGATATTTTAAATAATTTTTGATATATGAGAAAATCTACAAAGATAAAGGTGATCTACAATACAATACACCGATAAAAAGGTGTAAAGGGATCCAATCCTTGTTGGAGTAAAAGTTAAAAGTTCATAATTTTAAAACTCTGTAATATAGAAGACCAAAACCTAGACTAAGGGAGAGTGACTCAACCATCACATTCATAGTTCACCATCATCTATAAACCAAACTCCAAACTTTAGATGCAAAATGTAGGTGCCTTTAATATAATAGTATTCTGTTAACAATTTCAATATAAATATCTAAATTACTTCAACTTAAAAAGAAAACAAATACAAATCAAAATTGAACATAAATCAATATCAATTTTAAATATATGAAAATTTTGTTTCCCAATAATACCTAAAGTTCCTACATTATCTAGTTCCATATACTCAAAGTTATAGAAAAAAATGATGCTATATCATATCTTTATTTAGAAACAAAAAACATAAACATAAATATATATATATATATATATATATATATAATTTTAAAACTAAAAAAATTATGTTTAATTCGAAATCAAAACTGACAAAACATTTCAAATAAATAAATGCACGCACATAACCTTTGAGAATTTGTTATATTTAATTCGATGGAGGGGATTGGTGGCTTACCTTTCCGAAACCTTTAACCATTGAAGTAATTACAAGGGTAGTTGAGAATTTGTTATGATTAATTCGAAAAATAAAAAATTATGTTTAAATCGAAATCAAAACTGACAAAACCCTTCACATGCATGCATGCACGCAAGAAACCTTTGAGAATTTGTTTCAGATGTTAACAGTGGTGAGTTGAAGAGAGAATGAGGAATTTTGTCTGATCTAATTTATTACTCATAGATGGTTCTAGAAAGAGGGAGGCACAAAAGAGGGAAATTATCTATGTGTAATATTTGAAATCGAAATTGAAAAAGGCACCATAACAACTTCTAACGAACCATGATTCAAACGCATGGATAAAGTGAACGTTTGGGAATTGGATAAAGTGAACGTTTGAGAATTTTATTTGTGAAAATAAAAAATGAAAAAGCATGATAAGCTCTAATAGATCGAGGGAAATAATCTAAATATTTAAAATCGAAATTGAAAAAGCATGATAACAGCTTCTAACTAAATATTTAAAATCTAAATTGAAAAAGCATGATAACAACTTCTAACTAACTATGCTTTATTTGAAATCGAAACTGAAAAAGCATTATAACAACAAAATATCCCTTATGTTCATCATTACGACTACTTTTAATAGAGTCATCTACTTTATAAAAATATTTAACTTTAATCCCATACATAAAACCAAACACACATATATAGTTATATTTGATAAAAATACATATAGAATATAGTATGAGTGAGTCTAATGGTTAAAAACATATATTTCTTCCTTAAAAATCTTAAAAGAACTCATCCACATCCTTTGTTCTACACACAATTATTATTATAATATAATTATATTTTATAATTGTAGTTAACACATTTAATTAAAAAGTCAATGTTTTTAAAATAATATCATCATATCAAATCAAATTCATCATAAATATTTGTTATATCTTTTAAAAAGTCAATTATTATTAACATCCTTTGTTCTACACACAATTATTATTATAATATAATTATATTTTATAATTGTAGTTAACACATTTAATTAAAAAGTCAATGTTTTTAAAATAATATCATCATATCAAATCAAATTCATCATAAATATTTGTTATATATAAATATGATATATATGAGTGCTTTCGAGTTACTGGCTTTATTTGAAATCGAAACTGAAAAAGCATTATAACAACCTCTAAAGAACCATGTTTCAAACTGAACGTTTGGGAATTTGTAAAAATCAAAAAGTGAAAAACCATAATAAACTGAACGTCTTGGAATTTGTGAAAATCATATGTGAAAAAACATGATAAACTGTAACGGAGGATCCTTCAATATTTTCCTCCTCCTGGATGATCTCTCTGGTATGCCTGTGTGCTTCGTTGTTTTAGCGTGTTTCAATAGTATATTTTATCTTTATTATTTCTTTCAGCAGAGATTTTTTTGTAAATTCATTCAAGAGTTTTAATCTCTTCCTGCTTATTCCAAATCTCATGTATAGCCTTCCTTTGGATTTGTCAATTTGAATGCAAATATTTCAGGTTCGGCTCTGTTCTATCCGCATGCAAATAGTTATTAGTTGGAAGAGATTAACGACAAAAGACGCGCGCAAGCCCTTCTAAACCCTTTCACAAAACGAATTGGAGTTAAAGGTATGTATGGTTCTGATTTCTTTTTGCTTCTCTCTCAATAGGTTAACATGGATGCCATGGCTCAGGCCATGTTGAATAGATGTAATATTTCGTGAACAAGAGGTTTAATCGACCTTTTTCACTAAATCATTTTCATTAGTTTAACCCGAATCCTTCTTTTTGATGTTTAATATACTTATATTATCT
>SNQJ01S0118969.1:41481-56334 GCA_010110895.2 Picea sitchensis
AGAGAGAGAATTGGTGCAACAAAATTTAGGAAAATGCAAGACAGAAAAACTGAACACTTCACGCCGATATGGAGAATGACCAAAAAAAGAAGAAAGGTGGTAAAGTAGGATACATAAAAGTGGAATACGATAGAGAATTAGTGAAGCGACTTATAAAATCAAGAAACTTGCAAAGAACACCTCATTGTGACTTAGAGCGAACAAGATCTAAGGAGAAGAAGTCAAGAAAAAACATAGAGTGACCAGTTATCCATGAAGGTGGCAGAAGTCATGGACATGGAAACAATTCCATCATCGAAACTAGTTAGCCCAACATAGGTTGAATAAAAGGAGATGCAGGATATGAATGTGGATTCAAGTATGGAAGAACACAACCCTACTATGAAGCAGTTGGGTCTAGGAGAATCACAACATACAAATGGGGATGATGAGGAAAGAACAAAGTCTCATAAGCCTAGGGCAGAGGCTGAACTAATACAATAACTAGTAATAGAACCAACACCAAAAACAAAGGAATAGGTGCAAGTAGAAGATGTTATAGGTGAGACAGAGTTAGATGCAGATTTAGAAGAGGATGTGTGTCATGAAGCAAGGCCATCCACCGTGATGAGAAAGGGAAAGGGGAAACATCTGTTGCAGATATTGTTGCACAAACAACCAGAAGTCACGATAACATTACCCCACATTCCAGAAGGAGTGACAGTTGTACCTAATATTATAGGATGTGTAGAAAAACTAAGGTATTTAGAGCATGATGTAGTAGATAAAGACAAATTTCAGGAATTGTATCTGCAAATATACATGTAAATCGAAGGGATCAGTGTGACAAGAGTACTAATTCTTGAACAAAAGCAGTGGATAATAGGTTTATACAACCTAGGGATAGTGAAATTACTAGAGATCCCTCATTTTGAATGCGACATGGACGTGAATAACTACGTCAAACAATTATTGGTATTAGTACATTTAGGTATTTATGTTTAGATAGGCCTGTATTGATTGACATGGACCTAATTGCACAGATCACAAGTCTGCCCACTGATGATGAGAAGCTTGAGCAATATCGGGACGATAAAATAAGGAGAAGACCCTGGTAGAGGAAATGAAGAAAACATATGCCACAGTGAGATGGTCCAGGTTGTTAATGTTTAAGCTATTATTAGGTTTCTTTTCAATTAACTAGATAACGATAACATAGATAGGATCACTGGGAAATACACAATCAAAAGAGACACATCATTTATCATGGAAAACCCTCATGGGGAAGAAAACCCAACAAAAACTTCCTTGATATAGATAGACAATACAATGGAAAGAGAATAAACCAAACAAGACAAAAATTCCTCTCCCAATAAGTGTGCCTCTCTCTCTCTCTTCTTCTCCAACTAGAGCTCTGAACTTGTGCTTTGATGAACAAGTGAGTGTGGGAACAAATGAGGTGCTATCCTCTCTTATTTGTACAATCTGCCAGGCACTGAACTAAGGTGTCTTTTCACTGGCAGGGCCGAATTCCCAATCTGGGTGGTTATAACCACTTTAATATATTTTGACTGGTTATAACCACTTTAATATATTTTGGCACCGACTTCCCATTTAGCCTATTAAAATTAGGTTTTGACCAATATGCAAAAGGGGATTTGGTTATTTACAATAACCGACATAATTAATCCACAAAAGGGTATTGACCTAATAAATAGAATACTCTTTGCAGTTACAATAATTGAACATAGGGGAATTGTGATTAATAGGATCAATGAACCTTCGACAAGTCTAGAAACAAAGCCAATGGCATGTAAATTGCTAAGTAAGTGTTGTAAGGAGGAGGCACCAACATGGGTGATCACAGTAGTCATGCAGTGCATGAAGTGGACTCTCCTTAGTTCGAGTCCATCCCTAGTGAACTTATTTCTAGATGACTCCAAAGGCAAAAAAGACTCGGGGACAAAGTTTCATTACTTGTCGTTGATCATACTCATAACACCGGTAGGATGGAGACACCCCAAATTCAACATGTTTTTTCAAAGGATAGGAAATTGTTGCGTAGCACAATATGCAACATTTTTGCACACCTCAAACACAAAATAAAGGAAGGCTAACTCAAGAATATTTGTGATGTACTTGGAGGAGATACAGGAAAATCTGGCAGATACATGGAGAATCCCACTAGAAGTGGTTGAGGAACACAAGGAGATAACATATTTTCAAGTCTCAAGGCACAATGTATGGATCTAGGTCAAAAAGGATCCAAAGAATAACTATTTGTAGATGAGGTACTGCATCATTAAAGAGGAAGTTCAATGGGCCATGAAGGATCAAATTCCAAGTAATAACACATCAAACAAGGCAGGAAGATAAGGAATGGGCCAAGGAATCAGTGTGCAACATGAAATAAGAAGTGTGCAAGAAGGAAAATGAAGCAACATGTCGAGAATAAAGGAAAATCAGTGCGACGAAATTGTGGTCTAGTGTGCAGAGGAAGTTAGAATGTGGAAAAGTTGAGTCCACTTAGATTTAGGGTTTTGGTAGTCAATGTAAAGGGTTTTTACCCATATTTTTGTATAAATATGATATATGAGGTAGATAAGAGGGATCAACCTTTTTGAGTATATTGAGAGGTCATTTTGAGAACAATTCTCAATTTTGAGTCGCAATAATAGTTTTTTTGAGAGTTATGGATCTCAGATGGAGTCTATGTTGGTATGTATGGATTGTATCTAAGGATGAGGTCCCAATATGTGGAGCTTGGTGTGATATTGGTCAGCCTCACAGAGTATGACAAACTTTTGATGTAATTTTGACTTTAATTTTGACTAATGGTTAGTATGATAACTTCAATAGATCAAAATGAATTTGGATATTCATAATATTACAATAATTCCATAACAAGTAAAGGAATATCAAGGTATTAAAACATAGGTTGCATAGTTCTTTTCAATGTGTTGGATCTGAGATCCCTCCGAATATACAATTGTTGTTTAGAAAAAAATATCATTTCTCTTCCAAATACCCTTTTAAAATAATGATACAGTTTAAAAATATGTAAGTAAATACCTCGGTAGGTGGTGTCACCATATGGAAGCAATGGAAAGAAATAACAAACCTTTAAAAATTAAAAGGTGCTTCAACTTACCTTAAAGTTAGCTGGAGATTTGGTAGGGTAAGGTACATTAGGACAATAAAAATTATTCCCAACACTTCACAACAAATTCCAATGAAATTGGTACTGCAGTTGGTGCTGGCACTATAGTTGGTGTTGCAAACTGACATGAAGGAACTGGCATGAAGGAACTGGCACTGCAACCAACACTTCAACAACAATTGCAATTGGTACTACAACTGGTAATGCAACTACAACTTAGGGTTTTGTGAGGAAACCCTAATCTCTTAAACTTCATATTTCAGAATTCTGATCCAAGGACTTGATGCACCCTCCTAGGGAAATATCCTAGATGTGGTTACTTCCTCCTATGTCTTCCTTAAACATGGAAAACATCACACTTAGGGTTTATGAAGAAAACCTAATTATGCGGTAGTTGCAATACTGAAAATTGGATTTTGGGGAGGGTGCGTTGAGGCTAGTCACTTTTTATCAACTGTGAGTTGGTCTCTTTCAGGCCTGCTCTGATACCATGTTAAAATTTTTCTTAGACAACTAGAAATTATGGTTCTCCTTTAGTATTACAACCATTTAGTACATTAGTTGTATAAATAAGTTCATTGAAAGAGATTCAATCAAAGAAGCAATAGAGACAGACATAATATCCTAGGAAACCCTCATGGGGGAGAAAACCCAACAAAACTTCCTCAATATAGATAGACAAAATATTGAATACAAGATCCTCCTATACTCCTTCACTAGGAAGAGTAGCAGACCACTTAACCAAGAAATACCAATACATATACCAAGAACCCTCCTTGATGTCACACTTAGCTACAGTAGTAGTTCCTCCAAGATTTTCACACTTCTTAATGGTTGCAAATCTAGTGTGGTGAGTGTGTATGAATGAGGCACTGGCCTCCCTTATAAATAGTGGTTTGGCCAGCCTATAATTAGGTCTGGGTCAAACTGTCACTTTACCCTCTTAATTTACATTTAACTTTCAAGGCACAATAAGGCCGACTTTTACTAAGGCACAATAGGGACTAATTAAATATAATATAGTAATATTATTCAACTCTCTCATGTAGAATATTATTCGCTATTACAATAGTTCCACACTCTGCATTAACAAGAAGGGTATTCTACTAATAACATTAATAGAAACTAACTAGACTCAATACATCATCAAGAGGAGGGGACATCGTCATCAACATCAGGAAAACTTTCATTCATATCCATATATCATCGAATGTTTTTCTTATCATCAACATCCGTAGAAAATGAACATCGTCATCTGCAGCATGGAGTTGGAGTAACATCATCGTGAACAACAAAAACATGTAGTTGGAGTAACATCATGATCATCAACAACAACATGGAGCTAGAGTAACATCATCATCAACAACAACATGCAGCTGGAACACCAACATTAACAACAAGAAGATGGAACATCAACATCAACGACATGAAGTTGTAACAACAACATAAACAACACGAAGTTGGAACATCAACAATGACAACACAAAGCTGGCACAACAACATAAAAAACACAAGGATGGAACAACAACATCAACAACATGTGGCAACAGAATGAGGTAGGTGCATCAAAAAAAACATCTGTGGTACTCTTACAGACTGTCCTTAGCGGACCTTTTGGATCTTCCCAGGAATCATAAGATCCCCTAAGATATAAAATCCTAATTGAGATACCACTACTGACCATAGTTGGCATATACATGCACGGGAACTCTAACATACCATTCTTACTAGAAAAGAGAGCTTATTCTCCTATTCTAATTTGCTGAAACTTTCTACTCATATATAAGCATATTTCCATAGTAACCATTCAAGCAATTTGTTGATTGACATACCTTATTGCATGAAAACATGGAAAGAACAAAAAGGTTCAACATGAATTTCATATTCAATCTATACTCATAGCTGCAAATGGATGTCAAAGTGAAATTTGTAACATTTGGTAGCTTTGAAAAAAAATCGATGCAATCAACTATTGGATAATAAAATTATTGAACCAATACCTTTTCTTGCTATGCAAAATAAATGAACTATGTTAGAATATCCTCAGCTTTCACTGATCCATTTTTTATGCAAACATCTTTCTTTTGCAAATATAAAAGTGAAATTGGAAAAGGTTGCAATTTGTCTCCATGGAATCTCTTCAGGTCTTGAATTGAAATATGATCTTTATAAAATGTTTTAATTCCCCTTTCAAGTTCTGTGTTAAAACAAGCATAGACTAATTTGTTGTTATTATGTCTAATCCATGCTGATAGAAAACTTGTCTTCTCGAAACCAGGTTGTAACTTGGAGACACAACTACCATAAGCGATATTTGATTCTTCGTGGACAATTGATCCGATGTCCTCATGAAACTGTTGGTCAAATTGTTTCTATGTTAAATATACAACCTTAACAACACTTTTATCCTCTTTCTCAACTAAATACATCTCATAAATATTAAATAGATCATAAGAATTAGGAGCAGTAAGATGTCCTAGAAACTGTTGACACTCATCAATTTTGGCATCATAAGAAAAAAAATATTTCTTATCAGTTATATGAGAAGCAAGGTGTTTTGGAATCAAAGCTTCTTCATCCAGGAATTGATCATTAACTTTTGCAAAATCAGCTTCTTGAAAATGTCCAAGAAAATTTAAAGCATAATAATCCCCTTGTGCGTAAATAGAAAACATTTCTATTGAACACAAAAAATAATCTTGATGATTTAAATTCCCTAAATCTTGTATAGTAGAAATATTTGACTCAGTAGTTTTAAGATATTGAGGAAAATTAAAATCTGAAAATATTGGAGCACAATACTGAAAATAATGTAAACCAAAATCTGATCTTTGACGTTCATGTTCTTCCTCCTGCTCCTGAACTCAAAGTCTTTCACATGCCCAAAAACTCTCCTCAATCTCTCCAGTATCAACAAATAACTCACCTAGTGATGATGATATCCTTTCTCTGAGATAAAAAACAAGATTAGGGTGTTGAGATTTTATATAATACAACATTACATCAGTTTTGGAAGGCTGAATATCCTTAGTGATATTGTAATAAAAACCATGAAACCTCCTCTTGAATGTGGTAAGAACTATGTCCTACTTCCTCTTTAAAGCATTTATTTAAATCAAGTATTGATCAAAATATTTGTTTTCACCCCAATATTTCAAAAATGCAGCATGAAAATCAGTCCACAATTCTATTGAATCGACCTTTAAGCTTCTAAGCCATATCCCAGGTTCTCCATACAAGGATTGATAAAATGTTCTCATTAAAAAATCCTCATGGATGATTTGTAAAAGATCAGTGAATCGTTCAAAAGAAACCATGTGTTTCTCGATTGCCACATGATCTTCTCCATTGAACCTTAGAAGGTAATCTAAAAAGTTGGGAGGGTAGTCAAGGAGGACAAAAGGAGGTTTCAGAGGTTTATATCCTTCCTTGATATTGGATTGAACATAAGTGATTTGGCCACAAAATGGAGCAGTAATGACTTGAGGAGGTAATAAATCATGTTTATTATCCACATATTTACAAGATGGGACAACTTTAGGAGGAATTGAGATATGTACATGGCTAGTGGGTTCAAAAGAAGGAATGAGATTAAGATCAATAATGAAAGAGGGAGTATCTTCTCTTCTCAAGGATGGATTCACCACTGTAGGATTATAATCATCTAAGTAAAAAAAGAGTAATATAAGTTTTTTCATATGTAAATGAAAAGGAAGGAATGAACTCATGAAGAAAAATATGAGCAATTTGAAAAAACTAATGGATTGGTACCTGGTCTTTTCCTTCCACCTTTTCAATTTCTATAGATTGGTCTCCCCCTCCAATGGAGTCTTTTGATTGTGGATTCACCAGGTGAAATATTGAAATCATTATGTGTGTCTGGCTTTTGTTCAACATAAAAAAACCATATTTGGCTATTGGCATTCTCGTTGGGAAAGAATGTTTCTTTGCTCCATTCCCCGACAATGGCGCCATAAGATGTTGTTTCTAAAGTTTGCACTTGAATGCTAAAGGGCATAACTAGACCACCTCAAATTTGGAATGTTTTTTTTTTTTTTGATAAGGTGGTTTTGTTGGTGAGATAAATGATAGGTTTTCGAAGATGACAATATGGTTGGACTAGACAAACAATATGAATGTAGGTTTTCCTTAGCTAATGGTATGAACATTGATGAATAGTTAGGGATATGGAAAGATAAAGAAAGGAAACAACAACAAGCAATGCAACAAATTACCTGTTGTGTGAGAATTAAGACTTAAAATGATATTTTAAGAGATAGACAAATATTTGGATACAAATCATCCAACAGGTTTCCAAATAATTGACCTTTTTACTACAACAATAGTTTTTTAGCAAGTTGCATAACAATAAAAATATGAATTAGAACAATAGTTGAAAGAAGAAGGAAATGTACATTGAACACATCACAATTTGAATCCAATATAAGATTAAAACAAATAAAGACTTGAGCAAGAAAACACAACTATCATCAATATATATTCACTAGGTAGAGAGATTTACAATCATATGAGCAGGTCCAACCAATTCTGATACTTGAATCTTTTCACTAAAAATTGAACCCTTCTTACGTTTGAAAATTGATCTATTTTTCCTTTTTGAAAAAGGTTAGACCACCTTTCTAGGATCTAACTCGAAATTTAAACTTCACATTACAAATAGACCCTATCAATCAACTCAACCATTCCTCCTTAATCACAATTTGTAAACATTGTTTTTACTTGAGTGAATTTGATTTGAAGCATCACTTCATAATCGTCTCATAATCTTCTCCTTAATGCGACCTCAAAAGCACTGTTTTTATAAAAAGCATTTTTAGTGACATTGTGAATTAACTTCCAATGAAGTGACTCTAGAGTAAGCATTGAAGTGGAATATCCTATATTTAATTTTTTCCCATTAGTAATGTGGAAACCACTAGCGAATGACTTTGTTTCTTTTCCTTTACCGGAGAATCTTGGAGTATTTTTTATTTATAAACAATCAAAATAAATAATTTTCTTTTAGTAGCATCAACATGTCAAAGATTCAACACAATCATAGTATTCTCTTTTTAATGATCTTTAAAATTCCTGAGAGAATTCAAAAATTGAGTGTGCTACAAAGAAAAACTAAATTTTGAAGGAAAGGGCATAAAAGGCATGAAATTTTTAGAAATATAGGGAATATATCTAACAATATAGGAGTTGTGATTCTAAGAAATCCATATCCCACAAAATTCTCGAAAACAAATTCACAAAATTCTTCTATAAAAGATTGAGGCTTTGTCAACATAAGGCACAAAGTCGTTACAACAATACACTCATTAAAACTTCAATATGTCAATTGTTTGAAGTAAACATAGGTGGGGAGGATAACACTCATTTTCATAACTACCAGGTCTAGACCAAACAAAAAAATATCATTCCTTATATGTTAAACGACCTTTGAATCATATAAAAAGGGCAATATTTCAAAGATGAACCTAAATCCAAATATAAAACATCATAATTTAGGATCAAAATCATATTCAAGATGCTAAATAAATAATCATGTCATGCCCCCCAAAAGATGGCCCCATCTCCACTACCTTCATATCGGAATTACAAAGGAGTGACAATATTTACCTTAGGTTCCCTAATTCTCATTTCAATAATTCCAAAGAAACCTAAAGGAGGTTTGGCTATGTTCCATCTTATAGTGAATAGTGAAATAAGAATTATACAGTCCCTTTTGGCAATAGTATTATTAAAAGTAGGACACAAACACAAATTGGAATTGTTAGTCAGGTTTCTTAAATTCTAAAAGATGCACATATTGGATGTGTTAATCATTTTTCTTATTAAGGGGAACTATGAGTGAGCTCATGTGATCTACCCTATCTTGTGTTGATTCCATTAGAAAATGTGTAGTGTCATGACACATTAAATAATCATTTGAGAGCATTAGCATGACCATAGAATTTCTAAATATGCAACTACATGAAAAATGATCAATGCTTCGAATATTACACACTTTTAATTGGAAATCTTGATATTCTATAGAAAATAAAGAGTGATGTGGTAATAGAGAATTTAGATTACTAATATATAGTTTAAGAAAAATATTTAGATACTTTTTCATTACTTTCATATTGGTCAAGAGATTATACCATAAATCTCTTGAAACAAAGACAATAACATATTTTAAATAATTATTGATATAGGAGAAAATCTACAGAGATACAATACAATACAATGATAAAAAGGTGTAAAGGGATCCAATCCTTGTTGGAGTAAAAGTTAAAAGTTCACAATTTTAAAACTGTGTAATATAGAAGACCAAAATCTAGACTAAAGGAAAATGACTCAACCATCACATTAATAGTTCACCATCATCTATAAACCAAACTCCAAACTCTAGATACAAAATATAGATACCATTAATATAGTAGCATTTTCTTAACAATTTCAACATAAATATCTAAATTACTTCAACTTAAAAGAAAAAGAAAAACAAATACAAATCAGTAAATATATAAATCAAAATTAAACATAAATCAATATCAATTTTAAATATATGAATTTTTTTTCCTAGTAATACCTAAAGTCCCTACATTATCTAATTCCATATACTCCAAATCAAAATTATAGAAAGAAATGTTGCTATTTCATATCTTTATTTAGAAAAAAAAAAAAAAAAACATAAAAAAAAAATGATGCTATGTCATAATATCATAAGCATGCATGCACTAATTCCATATACTCAAAGTCAAAATTATAGAAAGAAATGGTGCTATTTCATATCTTTATCTAGATAAAAAAAACATAAAAAGAAATCGTGTATCATATGCATGCATGCAAGCAGGAAACATC
Organism: Picea sitchensis; assembly: GCA_010110895.2. Lineage (NCBI taxonomy): Eukaryota > Viridiplantae > Streptophyta > Pinopsida > Pinales > Pinaceae > Picea > Picea sitchensis. The sequence goes on from SNQJ01S0118969.1 coordinate 51,473, forward strand.
TGAGAATTTGTTTCAGATGTTAACAGTGGTGAGTTGAAGAGAGAGTGAGGAATTTTCATTTATTATTTATAGATGGTTTTAGAAAGAGGGAGGCAAAAGAGGGAAACTATCTATGTATAATATTTGAAAAACTATGCTTTATTTGAAATCGAAACTGAAAAAACATTATAACAACCTCTAACGAGCCATGTTTCAAACTGAACGTTTAGAAATTTGTGAAAATCAAAAAATGAAAAGCATAATAAACTGAACGTATGGGAATTTGTGAAAATCATATGTGAAAAAGCATGATAAACTCTAACGGACGATCCTTCAATATTTTCCTCCTCCTGGATGATCTCTCTTGTATGCCTGTGTGGTTCGTTGTTTTAGCGTGTTTCAATGGTATATGTTATCATTATTATTTCTTTCAGCAGAGATTGTTTTCTAAATTTATTCAAGAGTTTTAATCTCTTCTTGATTATTCCAAATCTCATGTATAGCCTTCCTTTCGATTTGTCAATTTGAATGCAAATATTTCAGGTTATTAAGGTTATTAGTTGGAAGAGCTTAACGGCAGATGACGCACGCGTTCGATAAGATTCGAGCCCTTCTAAACTCTTTCACAAAACGAATTCTAGCTAAAGGTATGTATGGCTCTGATTTCTTTTTGCTTCTCTCTCAATAGGTTAACTTTGATGCCTTGGCTCAGGCCATGTTGAATACATGTAATATTTCGTCAACAAGAGGTTTAATCGACCTTTTTAGTAATTTAATCTCTTATGGTGTCATTCTCATTAGTTTAAACTGAATCCTTCTTTTTAACGTTTAATATACTTATATTAACGTTTAATATACTTATATTATCTCTTTGTATATAATTAATTTTTCATTGGTTTCTCAATAGTTAGTTTAATCTTCTTCTTGAACAGTTTGACCGGCCCATCTCTGCATAGTTAGTTTAATCTGCTTACAGCTTCACCTGCCCAGCTGTGCTGACGAAATTTAGGGTTCTTGTGTTATTCTAACCCGACCCACATCCAATGTATTTTTACTTTTTTTTACAGCAGCCTCTGAAAGCGTCAAGAAATACGGGACTGGGAATACGGTTCACAATTTTAATTCTGCGAACATTATATAATTTGTGTGTTATGCTTAATGGCTTTTAATTTGAGGCTGTATATACCCATTGAACATTAACCTTTTGTTTAACTTAACATTTGAAATTTATTAAATAAACTCAATTTTAAATAGTAAATATATGAGCATAACAGAAATTTTTATTTTTATTTTTTTGTGTTTTGGTTTTTTTGGAATATTTTCTGTTTAATTTTATCCATTTTTTTCAAAAATTATTGAATCTACAAATTTGAATGGTTAATTTTGTATAATTCAAGTGTTCCAGATATTTTTAAACATTGAAAAATACAATTTAAAAAAGAAAATTGTGATGACTTATAAATTTATATTACCAAATTACAACTAAAAACCAAAATGTAAAACAAATAGACAACCCTAACTAAATCTTAGAAATTAAAAAACTTTAAAAATTATATCTGTACTTTTTCCATATATCACATATATCAATGCTCTTTCTTTCACTAGATTACAAATTATAAAGTTTACCCTCGTGAATTTTGAATGAATCAGTGTATTACATGGCTATTTTATTACTAGCACAGCCACATAATTGTGGCTTATGAACGCCGAAAGACATTTTTAATTTATTAAACCTAATTTTAATATAAATCCTAATTAGGGTTTGTAAATAAAATTTGCTATATCCATTAATGCTATATAAAATTTATTAACCCTATCATCAGGCACAAAAACTATTTGGGTTAAGCTGCGTACCATGGCTGCGTTAAGCTGCGTACCATGGCATTGCATTGTCCCGATTGCTTTGATATTTAGGGTTTACCTTTCAGGTTATATGTTCTCCGCTCCTTCCTTCGGGTTAGAATGGCCCCCTTTTAGCGTGTGATAACCTGTCCGCTTATTGGGCACAAGCGGACAGGTATTTTCGCCCTTCCAACTCCGCCTTCGATTCGACCTTCACCTCGGTAGAAAGGATCCTCAGTCTGCTATGCACTCTGATTATCCGAGTAAGGTGGATTCGGGACAACCTATTCTTTCGTGCATTCCTGTCGAGATCCATATACCGCATTATCCAGGTGTCCCGATTGCTACATCCACGCGCCCGCCCCCCGTAAAAAAATGACGGCGCACTGTAAAACACACAGAAGAAACGGCACAGTTCATAATCCACGCGGCCACAAGCGGCCATAGGCATCCGCCCATAAACAATAATTTTTGTTTTTATTTTTTAATCATTGAACGTGGCAATCTGGTGGTGATCAAGTAATTTTTTAATCTTATTTAGTAAATGTGAAAAAGTAATCACATAAACGTACTTCTTTATAAATGAGCGGAAGTTAATTTATCAAAATCTCATCCATTGATTAGAGAGGACGACGAAGAATATGCCAGCATCTTCAATTGCCAACCCTAAGATTGAAATTTATGATTAAAAGGTGATTAATTGTGCCCATTGTCAATAGGTATACGCCTTTCGGCGTAATTATTTTGGTAGTATTTTGATATTTACCTTGTATTTATTCTTAACACCTCAGGCAGGGGCGCTTAAAAAGAAAAACAGTAGATTTAAATGTTGCATTGAGAAAAGATATTTACATTTCCTATCTAGTCAATGGATACAAAATTTTCTTTTTTCGATTTAACTTTAATTAAAAATGAAAATAATGTTAGAAAAATAAAAATAAACAATCTTAGTTTTCACAATATCACATTAAATTGATTTTAATGAGTATTATCACTAGAACATTACTTTTAATCTCATGCAAGCATGCCTACAAAAATATCTTTTAAATCCCCATAATCTTAAAGGTTGAAACCTGATGCATGCATGCTTACAAGATCCCATTGAGTTGATTTTCGTCCAGTCTTATCAATAGCATCTGAACCTTGATTTTTGTCGGGTCTTATCAATAACTTCTGAACTCTCATAATATATATTTTTATGTACTGTTTGAGCTAGATGCAAACTATAATAAATGTACTGTTTGTAGGTTTATATGTAAAGATATTTTAGTCTTTACATAAGTAAAAATATATGAATAAATTTATTGTGTGTAGGTTTATACGTTAAGATTTTTTACTCTTTACATATGTAAAAATATATGAATTGTTTTTATTTTTTATTTTAATAAAAATAAAAAAAATAAAAAATAAAGTTTTTAATTTTCAAATATATTGTATTATTTTTTTATTTAAATTTTTAGATTTTTAGATTTTAGTAATTATTTTTGTATAATTTAAATAAAAATTAATTTTAATTTAAATTTAAGTCTTTTATTTTAGTTTTTAAGTAGATTTTATGTCTTGCTTGTTGAAGCTATATATTTATTTTTAATAGAGCTGGTTTTATTAATTAAGTTGACTATTCTTTTTAATAAGAATAGAAAAATCTGAGTTTTCTTAAAACAAGATTTAGGGATAGTTTTCCTAAAACAAGATTCAGGATTTTAGTATCAGATTATGTTAAATGGTTTATCTCTAAATTTTATAAATTTTTTGGGTGTTTCTAGTATGCATTTTATACTTATTTGTTTTTTCATTTATAAACATTATTTACTTGGAAAAATAAGACTTTTTAGTCTTTACATATCATAATATGAATTGTTTCTATCATTTTCTTTTTCAATAAAAATAAAAGAAATAAAAAAATTTAAGATTTTAATTTTCAAATATATTGTATTAAAAGTTTATATTTAAATTTCTAAATTTTTATGATAATAAATTATATGATTTTGATATTATAATTTTATTGAAGTATTTATTTATATTTATAGTTCATTTTCCTTTTAATTACTTAAGTAAATATAAAATGTGTATATAGTTCTTTGTGTACATTGAATATTTTATTGTGTTGTGTTTTAACTTCAAATATTTATTATTTCTTATTTTTTCATTGTGGATAAAACTATATTTTTTAAATTTGTGATAAATTTATTATTTATGTTAGTTATTTTACATGTGGTCTCTTATCTTTTTTGTGTGTGTGATGTAAATTTATTATATGTTTGTTTTCATTTTGTTAATTGATTTGTATTGCTTTGTATTTTCTATTAAAATTATGTATTTTTTACTTTAATTAACATAATGGATCCATGATTCTCTATTCCATATTCAAAAATAAATTTGAGTAAGTTGTATATTGTTATATTATAAATTTGTTCAAAGAATTATTTTGATTTTATGCAATGAAGTATTATGTGACACTTGGGCCTTGGATTATATAAAGGCTTAGGCTTAGGTTTAGGCTTATTATTAGGGATTTAAACTTAAGGTTAGGATAGGATAGGATAACCTAGTCTATCTAGGTTAGGCTAGATGAGTCTATGTAGGTTATGGTAGAGTAGGCTAAACTAGGTTAAGGTGAGATGAGCTAGGTTAGGTTGGGATAGCCTAGTAGGTTATTGTAGGGTAGGTTATATTAGGCTAAGTTAGGGTAGGCAAAGGTAGGATAGGTTAGGCCAAGCTAAGGTAGGCTAGGTTAGGTTAGGTTAAGCTATGATAGTCTAGGAAAGGTTAGTGTAAGGTAGGATAGGTTAGATTAGGCTAGGATATATTAGGGTTGGATAGACTAGGGTAGCTCAAGGTAGGCTAAGTTAAGATACACTAAGGTAGGTTAGGATAGGTTCAAATAGGATAGTCTAGGTTGAAGGTTAAGCCATACTAGATTAGGTTAAATGAGGGTAGTTTAGGGTAACGACTAGTCTACTTTAGGGTTGGTTTAGGTTAGACTAGGTTAGGCTAGGCTTCGAAGAAATGGAGGGAAGAAGAGAGAGGAGAGGTTGGGG
>SNQJ01S0118972.1:0-18197 GCA_010110895.2 Picea sitchensis
ATCATATAGAGAGTTAGTTAGTAGCTGTTAACGATTCTCTGTAATATTTTGAACGGTACAAACCGATTTTGTAAACTGTTGAGCAAAGGAGACCCGAGGAGAGGTATATCCAAGGATTAGACAACAGGTCATGGAGCATGGTACGATCTAGTTCACCTCACATAGATCTTACCTAGTTTTGTGGAGAATTGTAAGTGCGAGGCGTTGAAACTGCAGAACTATCATAATACAATAGCCAAGAGCCAAATATTTGTGGACATATCCCAAGAGGGGGTGAACCATGGTAATTCTCATGTAATGTGTTAAATGTATGCATTATTCTTCCTACTTTCAACAATTGATGGTTAAACTTGATGAATGAGTTAATACATTGTTATGAATCTACTTATACTTAGCTTTAATTAAACTATGGGATATTCGTATGCGAATCCGAGGAATAAACACTCTCCCTTATAGCTCACGGTATCTGAACTTATCCGAGAAACCCCTATGCCCTACTCTATCCTAGGTTGTAAACACCTGAGTCTTACACCCACCCATTTAAAGATATCTTAGGTGAGACTGCGCAACACTTTCTAGGCGTTGTGTTTCCTTCTGGTTAAACAGGAAGGCTGATAGTTTTAGTGTCTTTGTTGGAACCTCGAATGACATGAACCCTGGGTCAATAACTCAGACAATCCGAGAAGGGAATAAATATCCAACAACTCACTGATGCATGGGAGGAGGAAGGATACCCGCGCTTAGATGTGAGGGTATAATTCCATCTCCCATGCATGATGTGTGGTTGTGCTGGACACAACCATGCATAGGGGCACGTGGTTGGGAAAAATAGGCATGCATGAGATGCACACCTGTTAGAATTACAGTTGTGTATTGTGCGCAACTGTTTCTCAGACAGTTGCGCATTAGTTTGTAGTTGTGTAGAAACTAGGTGCACACTTGTATGCATGATAGCTACACAACTATTTCTCTGACAATTGCGCAGTAATGCACAGCTGTGCGAAGAACATGCGTCCATATGTGCGCACCTGTGGGGGTGAAATCTACACACTAGAGGTGAAGCTAAGAGGTTTTGAAAGTGTGAATGTTTTGATATTTTGATGAATGATGAGTGTTGGCTAAGTGTTTCTATGTGGATGTAGGTGATCAGCGTGGGATAGGAGAGTTATCATGCCAGTCCACTAGAGGAAGCGAGACTGGCAGCGCCTCCGGGAGGTGGTGAGAGAGGAGCCTGGTGTTTGGAGACACTTGGCAGCCTGTGGGCTACTCAAGTTCTTCGATTGCCCACTGATACGGTCGTAGGAGTACCTTCTTCAAGATCTTATATCGATGTGGAGGGTTGATCTGTAGTGCTTCATTGTGAGGGGGCATCAGCTGACACTCTGATTTGTTGAGGATGTATATTTTATGACGGGGCTCCCCTTCCGGGGTATGGCCCTTCCTGCTAACCCCCAACTTCCAGGGGATGTGCAGTTGATAGATGTGGCATGACGCTATTATACGGGGCTGAACCTGATGTCAGGCTTGGTTTTCCATATTGAGGTGATGGACGAGCTCTTTCATTAGTTAATTGCGTCCATGGTGGTGAGGATCTATGGATCCTTAGCGACTCGGTGGATTTCTGGAGGTCAGTTGAGGATTATGGAGAGGGTCCTATATGGGGACTTTTTTTCCTGGGGGATGATGCTACACTCTAGGATGATGGGGAAAATTCACTGGTGTCAGACCACTACCTCTGGTGAGTTTTCCTTTGGGTCCATCCTAGTGGCATGGTTTCTGGAGAAGGTGCCCATGTTGTACTCAAGGATTTTGTTGCTGCCTGCAGAGCTGCAGGAGACATGATTGATGTGGTGGACCCATAATTTGGTGCATCATGGAGGGGGAGAGGGTGGCAACTACTTTATGGCCATGGTGGCACATGTGTGGTGTCACATGCCACATGTTATACTCCTGTACCCATATGGTGGGATGGATTTCCAGCACGACCCAGACATGGAGCTACCTCCTGGAGAGGTTTGGGACCAGAGAGGTATGTTTCTGAATTTATGTTTTATGATTTTGATAGTGTAGCATATGATTATATGTATATGGATGATGACTCTATCTTTGGTTTTTGTGTTTGCAGATGTGGGGTCTCAAGGCCATGAGGTGGAGATGGTTGAGGATTCGACTCGGTAGGGGCCAGTGCGACCGTTGTGGGCAGAGATGCGAGTAGGAGAGTGTTGCCAGAGGGATGATGATGATGCAAGGCCAGCAGATGAGTTGAGGTCCAACTGGAGATGAAGGTTCGATGATCTAGGTGTGGGGCCATCACATGCACTGTAGGTAGAGTTCGGTGAGGGGATGGAGGATCTTCATCGCTAGTTCGAGGAGGTGTTGTAGGGTGTGTAAGATGACATGTGGTCCCACATTCAGGATGAGAGAGTATTGGAGTAGTGTGTGGGTGTTTTGTAAGAGTGGTGGACCTTGATCCACCGAGAAGCTGTAGCGAGGGAAATGATGATTGGTTGATTTCCCCCTGCACCTAGACGACCCCCAGCTGGTGGGGCACCTCCTACTGATAGAGGACCTGGTGGGGGAGCGTTGGGGGCACCATCAGTGTCGGTTTTGTTGTTTGTATTTATACAGGCTTGCGGGCCCGTTTTGTACAGTGTAGTTGATACACATTTTTGTGTAGGTTAGGGAGTACCCATTTTATACCTATAGGGGTGAGGGGAATCACTGCCCTATGGGCGATGTATATGTTGTACGTTTGTAAAAATTTATGGTACTTTGACCAATATATATATATGGATACAAATATTTTGGATCTTTGTGATGTTTAGATGTGTTGATATTTGTGATGGTTTATGATGTCTAATCTATATGTTGTGACTAATGTTTGATGATTTATGTATATGCAATTATGTCTTGATATGATAAATTCCAATCTAATACTAGTTTAGCCATGTTATCTGATATTTGATTAAATTGTCATGGAATATGTGTAAATATAATTGAATCAAAGTTTTGAGATAAGAGTCTAACTTGCAGGTATTTGTGAAGGAGGCAAGGATTGCGAACACAGATACATTGTTGAGTTGCAGGATGACAAGCTGGGAATCTAACAACATGCTAAGGTGGTGAATGTGGTAGTGACTAGCCTCGGTGAGGAGACCAATGATGCTTGTGTATTCTACTTTGTTTTTGGTGGCTGGGCCCAAACATATGCCGCTCGAGTGGAGCAGTTCATGTGAGGGGTTGTAAAGGGCCCAAGCAGATGAGGCGAGATTCTATGTCCAGTGGCTAGAACCTTCAACATAAACAATATGGTAGGTCGATAGAGGATGCATATGTCAATAACATGGATGGTAGATCATACATGAGGCATGGAGGTGAAAAAATAAGACTAAAAACTTTACAAATGTGTACAAAGAAAAATCCTAGTGTAGGATGATTACGCTCAGGCGTAAAACTTCTTTAAGTACAACCCGTTGACAGTTTATTTGAGAGGATATCCTCTTGGAGAGGCCATGATGTATGCACCTTTAGTGAGGCAGTGTTGGACAATGTAGCTTCCATTCCATAATGATTTGAATTTCCCATGACCGAGAGCATCGTGAGCGATATCGTAGGTTAGGAAAATATCTTCTTTGTTAAATGAGAGAAGGTTGACATGGCGGTCAAAGGTGGATTTGCAATGTTTTTTAAATACCTCCTTGTTCTGTAATGAAGACCAACGATCTTTATCCAGCAACTCTAAGGTCAGCAAGCGCTGCTCCATTGGAGAAATTTTAGGTAATAGCTCGATGGTGATGCACGACCTGGGAATTTTGCACTCAATGGGGAGGGTGGCTTCAATCCCATGGACGAGATGAAAGATGTAAAACCGATGGCAGTTTTGACTGTCATGCAATAAGCCCATAATGTTGAAAATAACATATGATGACAGTTGGTCTTATTTTGGTTGGCAGTACATTGTAGCATGGTTTTGAGGACTTTATTAACAACCTTGACCTGTCTGTTGGAATGAGGGTAGTATGGGGAGGAAAACTCAAGGGAGAAGCCTAGATTTGAGGAAAGTTTTGTGAAGATCTCATTCTCAAAGTGTTTAACGTGATCAGATACTAACTGTAGTGGAAATCTGAAATGGGTAATGATGTGGTTAAAGAAACAACGTCTTGTTGTGTCAGCGGTATTTTTGAAGGTAGGCAAGGATTCAGCCTATTTGGTAAAGTAATATACTACCATGAAGAAGTGCTTGTGTCCATTACTAGATGGAGGATTGAAAGTCATGAAATCTATGCCCTATTTTCAGAAGGGGCTGACAGTGATGACTAGGTGTAGAAGAGTGGGTGGGGCTCATGCTTTGTTTGCATAGAGCTACCATTTATCACATTGCTTGACAGTGTGGATGCAGTCATGAAACAATGTGGGTCAGAAATATCCTGCTCGATTTTTTTTTTTGGTGATAGACATACCTGAGAGGTGGCTGCCACAAGTGCCTCTATGGAAATCGGTCAAGACTCTATCTTCTTCATCGATGGTCAGACATTGGTGAAGTATGGTGTTGACCCCACGTCAATACAAGACATCAATTATGAGGAGGTACTGAGGGGCCTGATGGAATATACGTCGATGATCATCTTGAGAGAGATGAGACCCAAACTTCTGTGTCTGAAGGTAAATGAGGAGGTCGCCATACCAGGGGTCATCTGAGGGGATGAAGAAGAGGTGTTCATCTAGAAAATCTGTATTGATGGGTGAACTTTTAGAGTCTGAGGGAAATTTCGTGATGAGTTCGACGAGAACAAGTGCTTTCTTGATTTTGGGAGTTGATAACTCTAGGTCGTATTCCTAAAGAATGACGATCCATCGGGAAAATTTTCCATTAATATGCCATCGACTAAGCAAGTACTTCATGGGGTTGGAATCTGCCATGACTTTGGTAGTGCGAAGCAGGATATAATGATGCATTTTTTGAACTGCAAGGGACAGTTTCTCATAATGATTGTATTTCATGGGTGGTCCTAAAATAGTTTTACTGATGTAGTAAATAACATACTCACATCCATCATCCCCTAGTTGGATGAGGACTCCTGCTACTGAGATGGTTGAGGCTGATAAGTAGATGACGTAATCACGATCATAGTCTGGAGGAATGATCAAAGGGGCATTGGATAACACTATTTTTAAATCATCAAAAGTGGGTTGGGCATGTTAATCCCATATAAATGGGATATCATGACATAGTAAGTGAAGGAAACCATGTGCACAAGTGGTGTAATCTGGGACAATGCGCCGCAGAAAGTTGGCTTTGCCTTGTAGGCTCTGCAGTTGGTGCAAATTCCTAGGTGATAGAATTTCTGTGATAGCTAGGACCTTGAGGAGGTCCACTATGATGCCATGTTGGGACACTATGAACCCAAGGAGGCATCCAACGGTGACGCAAAATACACAATTAAGGGGGTTCAAGCAGATATTGTACTGGCGACATCGTTGAAAGACAACTCGTAAGCCGTCTAAATGTTGAATTCGTTTCTTGGATCGATCAACGAGGTCTCCCAAGTAAGCGAGGATGATGTGATCAAGATCATGGAAAACATAATTCATGGCCCATTGAAACATCACGCCTGCATTTTTTAGTCCAAAATGCATGACACAATAAGAAAAAGTACCCCATGGGGTAGTAAAAGCGGTTTTATACTAATATGTTGGATGGATTTGGATTTGATTATAGCCGGAGAACCCATCCATGAAGGAAAATGCCTCGTGGCCGACACAGTCATCGATAATTTGGTTGATGAAAGGGGTTGGAAGGTTGTCTTTGGGAAAAACATGGTTGAGATCGTGAAAGTCGGTACAGACACGAATAGTGCCTTGGTTTTTGTTAACGAGGAGGGGGTTGGAAACCCATGAGGTATACACAATGGGGTATATGAACCCTACAATGCGTAAATTGTCAATTTCAGCTTTGATAGCCGCAACATTGGATGGGTGAAGTGGGCGCTGCTTTTGACGGACTGGGGTGACATCTGGCCATGTGTCAATGCGATGTTCGACTATAGAAGGATCGAGGTCGGGCATCTTCGTATATGGCTAGGCACAAATATCCTGGTATTCCTGAAAGAGAGATTTGTAATCTATGAGTTCCTCAGGGGAGCATGCAACGCCAATGGTGATTTCCTCTATGATTCCAGGTTTGATGGAAATGACAATTTTGACATTGGGGGAAATGTTGGCCATCTTTCCTTCCTCAAAATAATTGGGGGTAGGGATAGGGTTGTTGAACCAATCTATATGCCCTGATGGAATAAAATCCTTGGTTTTGATTGTGCATATGGAGGCTTGTATAGGAAGGCTAAAGGCTTCCTGTGAGAGAAAAGTGCTTGGTGATGGAGCACATTCCATGGGAAATCGAGGGTAGTGAGTTCCTCTAGGATATCTTCGTCACAGTGAAAAATGTGAGAATATAGGGGATCTGTGGAGGTGGAATTTGTGACTTTCATAGTGTGATTGTCCTCAAGTTGTGAAGATGTAGAGGGGACATCGCAACCATGTTGCGATGGCTCGATTGACATAGACCAAATTTCCAGACACTATGGAGGGTAAACTGTGGTAGGGGGTAAGATTTCCTGTCGGAAATGAACCGGAGAATTGGGAGGATTTGGGGGAATATCCTGAAATAGTATATCCATGAACCATGGAGGGATGGGAAGTGACTCAGGTTTAGGGGAGGTGATGTTAACAATATCTGGAGAAGGGGTAGGGGGAGTCACTTGCATCACATGAGGTGAGGTGGTTGAATGATTTTGAATAAGGGTTAAGTGATGATCATGTATTCAACGATCAAAGGACACTGGTATGTGAAATGAGCAAGTGAGTCGCAGAGAGCACAAGGTAAACTCATCTATTTGGGGACTGAGGTAGAGAAATAATGAATTCCAGTGACGTGGGTACCCAAAAGTGGTGATGGAGAGGTCTCTAGCTAAAAGGTTTGGCATACTTTCATTAGCTTATGTCAAAACTGAAGTAGAGTTGGGAAATGATGAGTGTAGTGGCCATATTTTGAGTAGATGGCACAAGCAAATTTGGTTCGCAACCCTTTACTGCCTGTAGTGGAGGACATAGTCATATTACTTGATGTTCTTGGTGAAGTGGCGAGCGATGTGGTTGCTCGAGGAAGTTGGATCAGATTGTGTAACTAGGGAAGAGAAGGACATCTATTAGTGGGGTGTCCCTCTCTTTCACAGAGTGCACAAGGAGGTTGAAGTCAGGGAGGAAGTGGAGTGGTGGGTTCTTTATTCTTCCATCTACCCCCAGCTATGGTAGTTGTGCTAGCAATTTGGGGTGGCGGTGGCATAGCCAGAGTTAGTACTGGAATCTTCATCAGGATTCCTTCTGACTGAGGAGGGAGGGATGGTTTCGTGGGTGGGTGTAGATACCATATAGGGATGGAGAGAACCATGTTGGGAAGGGTAATCATTGTGGCTACCTGAAATTCTTGTGCTCCTGGTGGGGTCTAGAAGAAGGGAATTTGAGTGATTTCTTGGGGGATTGTATCCCAAACCAGTGTTTTCCCCTAGGGGAGGGGGAAATCGAGGATAAGTGGTGTAGTAGAATTCTGAGGTAATCCCCGAGGTAAACTTTCTTCAATTGGTGGGACATTGAGGTGAGGAGAGGCCTCAGTGGGAGGGATGGTGTCTCTGATGTTAGTTACATTAGAAGATATGACACATACTTGTGTTGAAGGGTGTATGAGAGGTGGTGCTCCATGGTATGCCCCCAAGAAGGATGGGTCATTGAAAATTCTGGGGTCCATGTCAATGAGTGAATAAGCATCAGAAATAGTGCAGACAAGAGGAAATATGTTATCGATGTTGGTAGAATGGTTAGGCTCATAATGTGTAATTTGGTCGATGGTGACGATTTTCCCGTTGTGGGGGAACATCATCATTCGAAACACAGAATAGGTTGTTGCCTTCATATCATACATGTAGCTACATCCAAACAAGATATTATAATTGAGTGTGGCGTTGATAACCTCAATGTTGATGAGGATGGTTTTTCCACCGAGTTCGACAGGGATGTTTTGAAAGAGCTCTTCAGGGGAGGATGGTCGACCATCATAGGCTCTTAAGGTGATGGTGGATGGTATAAGATTAGGGGAGCCAAGTTTCTTCCATACAATTTTGGACATGATGCATGTGGATGCACCTTCATCAATGATACACCAATGAACCTTGATGTTCTGAATCTTGACTGGTATCTGGAAAGCTACCAGAGCAGGGAGATGAGGTTCTCCACTATTTAGATCAAAAGTGATGAGTCTAGTATCAGCTGGGTCGACTGCCCCCAAGGCGGAAAGTAACTATTTCCATTGAGTTAGACAATTTTGGAGGACCTCCAATATCGACATGGTTGTAGGAGACTGCACCAGGTCATCGACCAGACTGTAATTGTGTGTTTCCCTAGCCTCAGGGTTGTTGACATTATGTCATAACGAAATGAGAGGGATACAAATGGGGGGTTCATTGTTAGGGTGTGGAATCATCAAGGTTTGTTCAGATGTATCTGGAACTTCTTCTGAAGTGGTGGGAGTAGATTGAGGGGATGTGTTATATTGATGACCATGCATTTGTAGAAAAATTTCTTCTTCACTAGTGAGGAGGATATTACGATCCACCAGATTTCTAGGGTGGATGGGCCCTGTGTTTTGATACTATCCCATTTGTGGCGGGGCAGGATTTACCTCATGTCGGGTATTCATCACACCTTGGTGTGAAATAGGGTTTTGCAGCATGTTCGTGGGTGGTTGTTGCAAATATTTTTCTGGGGCCTAGTGAGGGGAAAGTGACACCGGAGGATGTGGCACATTCATCGATTCTTTCATCCATTTAAATTCATAAATTTGGGGGAAATGGTGGGTATAATGTCCATGCTCATCACAAAGAGCACAAGGGAAGTCCGTCTGAAGGTTGTTGTTGTTTTTCCTCCCTTGGATTTTGTTGTTATTGTCCCCTTTGGGGTTTTGGTTACCTTGGTTCTAGTTTCCCCCAACAAGTCGGTTTTGTTGGGGGTTATTTCCCCCTGGTCTTGGGTTATTATTGTTTTGGTTTCTTCCTTTATTCTTGGCATTATTTGAATGATGGGACAGATTTTTCATGTTCAACTATTCAAAATTATGATTTTTTTGAACGGGAGATGGCTAAACAAAGTTAATGTCGGCGTGTGGTTGTCCATGTGGAGGAGAAACCAGCTATGGAGGATTGGGAAATGGGAAATACAAATTGTTTTTTGGTAATGATCCATAGGGTGCATAGGAAGGTGAAGTGATTTCACTAGTGCCCAGGTTACATGCTGAGGTAGAAGGGGGACCTGAACTTGGTTGAGAGGTTAGGCACATCATGGGTGTCGGAAAGGGTCCACTCATGGGTGGAGGGGGAGTAACAAAATATGGATGTTGGTAATGGGGAGGAGGGTAATAATATGGCCCTCCATATATCGACGGATATTGGGGTGTACCATACATAGGTGGTGGTTGAATGTACGAATTGTGGTGTGTTGTGGTACAAATCAAACCATCTGCATCGTGAGACATGCCAGGGTTGTCCTGGCCAAATGGTATAGGTCTGGGTGCATCAGGTAATACTGTGTATAAGTAACCTGACTAAGCATAAATGAGGTCTAACTATTGAGCCTTGATAATGGCGTCCTCTTCGGATTGGGGGAAGGTGGATGCCATGTCTTTGGAAAGTATAGAGACGAGTGATCTTTGAAACCAATCAGACATTGTTCTTTGGTGGTTTCTGCTTTACATAAACTACGTCACCAACGTCATTCATGAATGTGGTTATAAATATGCATAGTTGATGTTTGTTTTCACTTGGAGAGCAGTTCTAAACCAGTGTCATGATGAACTGGTAGTTGAAAAAAGGCCAAAAAGGCTTTGGCCAAGGATTCAAAATTCACATGGGACCCTAATTTTCTGTCCACATACCATTTGGCTGATGGACCAATGAGTGTTCATTGAAATAAACTTAATCGGATGGATTCATCCATGATGTTATTTGAAGAGCACCATAAGTGGAAGATCATGACATGGTTGGCGGGATCTTCCCCCGATTTTCCTTCAAATTTTGGAATATTTGAAGGTAGTTTGGTAGGCATATTGGTCCATGTGCGGTCATGTAATATAGGATCATTCGTGATTTTACTCAAATCAGGAATGTTGAGAGATGCCCAATATGGCATGGGTGGTGGTGGTGGAGGATTAGTTCCAACCATGGTGTGAGAAGGTAGTGGACCTGACCCTTGAGGGGGATTTGGTGGGGTTGTACTTCTCCCTTGAGAAGAAGTTGTCCCCCGCCTCCTTGTGAAGGAGAGCTAGTGGATGGATGGCCTTGGGAATTGGACACAAGTAAACTGGAACCAAGAAAAGTGGATCCCAAAATAGAGTCACTCACAGGGGTGTGAGATGGTTGAGTCGGTGAGTCATCAAGACTAGGAACTCCTCCTAGAATAGGAGGGAGATTGTGCAAGAATCTAGAATGATGGGGATTTTGTGGGCCCCCTATGATGTCCGACTAGAAAAGTGAATGTGTGCAACTGGTGATGAGAGCAATAAATGAACAAGAGACTTGTATAATTTGGACCTTCACAATATAACTCACAATTGCATGTAATCAAATGATCATCATACCTAAATCAACTGTAAATAAGCATACATGTGGGTAGGTAGATTTTGTCCACGTGGGAGAAAAAAGAAAACAAATGCTTGTGTCCTAAAAGATGTACTGTCCTTCCTCTCAAAATAGCACATGACCTTCCAAGAGCACTCAACAGTGGGGTCTGAAGCCACTGGAAGAGGAATTAGTGAAGGATGAAATAATCAATTATGATGAGTGGTAGAGGGTGCATATCCTGAAAGAGATGGTGATATTTCCTAATAGCCACACAAAATTTGATCAAGGTGCAGTTGCAACCCACAATAGCCACCTAGGTAGATGTCCTAAATTTGGCCACTAGGTACCTTGGTCAAAGTGCGACATTTAGATTTTCGGCCTTAGAAATGGGTCACGGGTTGGATCCCTTCTAAGAGTTGGGTGGCTCAAGGGGGGATGCACAGAACAACCAAACCTCGACCTTCAATCCTTCACGGGTATATCCATGCCTTATGGTGTAGGAACACTTGACTTGGAGGATTTTGAAGTTACCTATTTGTCAACTTCTAATGTTTGAAAATGTGAGAACCAAATAACGGGGGGTTATTTGTATGCCTACCCCCGAGATCCTACCTAGACTAAAAAAATTAATTTGGCACCTCCTGTGGAGGAAAACGTAATGAGTTTTTAGAAAAAAATTAGATGTGGTGGGCTGAGAGATTGGGGGTGTGAACCAATCTCGTTTGAATTAAGTGGGCATGGATAATTTCTTCAAGAAATAGTGGGACATTTCAGAATTCCTTTGGAGAAAACCTACTTCAACCTCCATAATTCAAGATGAAAATTATGTGAGTGAGGAGTGACTTTGTGTGTAAGCAAGTGATGAAATGTGCCAAATTTTAATAAGTTAGGTGTGAATTTGCAACATGTGGACTTCCCGTGGTCCTTACAAATATTTGTTACCTATCTTACTAAGTTTCATTTGTATAACCTTGCATAATTTTAAAATCCCTAAAGAGCTAGAATGTGGACATATGGGTCCTTACCAATCCTTTAAACCCCATAATGTGGTTTACACTAAGAAATCTTGAAACAACTATCCTAGATTGCAAGCATGTGGGCATGTATGGGCCCGTTACTTTGATATTTAAACTATCCTAGTGATGTAAACTAAGAAATCAATTTCAATAAACTATCCTAAGTTTGAAACATGTGGGCATGTATGGGCCCTTAAAAATTTAATATGATTTCAAAAAGAAACTAAGAGGAGCCCTAGGGGGGCTTTGTCCTCTCCTAAATATTTTTGTTAATGGAGATGAAATGTCTCCTTAACCACCTTTTTCAAGATCACTCTATGGTGCGAGAGAAGATAATACTCAATGATCAAAGTTTATTTTTGGTCCCAATGCAAGTGTTTTTATATGTGATAGAAAATAATCTCAACTTAACTTTTACGAACCAAGAAAGCCATCCATGTGGAAACCAAAGAAAAAGAGGAGAAAATATGGTTCTTTTTACCCCCTAGGTGCCTATGTTTAGCTAACCTTTCATATGGGAAAGGAGTCTAAGTGGACTGAATTTACAAATTGCATGAAAGAAATATTTTGAAGGCTATGGGCCTTCAAATCATCACAAAAAATCTTACAATTTTGAAACTTTGGACATGTGCACGGGTTACAGTTCAGACAGAGGAGCAGTGGGCACACAGTGTGCATCGAACATAATCCTTTTGGGTGAATAGTGCGCAGAGAACAAAATTCTTTTGGGCGCACAGTGCAATAAGTGCGCGTCTATGGGTTGAAATACCTGCGCACATTCTGATACACGTTGGGGGGAGTGGGGAATTTTGAGTGAAATTATCCTCCTCCAACTCAAAACTTGGCTCTTGACAGGTAAGGCTAGGACGTTTTTTGTTCCTGCAACACAAATGGATAAAAAATAAGTTATTTCAAATCCCAAATAGGGTGGAAATTGATACCTTTCCCCAATATGGTCGTGAATCTGTTGTGTCTGTTTCGTCACTTGGGTGAGAAAAACAAGGGCACTTGCATGCCTAGTTGGGCCTACTAGACAAGACAGAGGTTAGTGCATGATTTAAACAAACCAAGCAGATGAAATAAATGAATAAACAAACTAAAAACAACTAAGGAAATAAAACTAGAATGCATAAGAAACTTTTATAACCATAAACAAAAAACCAATGACCAAGATTATGCTACCAATGGATAACTATATTAGTTGGAAAAACACCATAGAGAAATGAGGACTTATGAGTCCCCTATTCCTCCTTGGGAGGTCTCTTGATTTCACTAATGGAGATATCTTCTTACAATGGTAGAAAAGAAATCAAATGATGAAGAAATCAATGCCTATTCCCTCAAGAGGTGAGTGGAATGGCCTATTGGAATGTTGCTAGAATGATCCAAGGAGAAAAGAGGATTCACAAGGGAGGATTGAGGCAGCATAACAATATTATAAAAATATTAATTTCTTATTGCACCCATGGCCTCCATTTATAACATTCATTCAAGGAAATATTCAATTGGTTCTTAGTGTGAAGAAGGGGCCCTTTAGGGCACCCTTTGGTCCTTGACCAACCCCCCATTCAGATTCAACTAAGATCTGAAGGTAAAATCAAGTTAGGATCTATTCCATAAGTGGTTGAGGGGTCGACAAGAACCATAAATGCGTCATTCACAGGAGTGTGTGTCTTTTCTCTTACAAATTTGTGCATATGGCACATTACATGCTCTACGGGCTTCTTTGGCCCACGAACTATGCACACGCTTCCTTTAGTGAGTTAGCGCATGTCAATTTTTTCCCTAATTGTATAGTTTTTTCCTCTTGGAAATGAATTTTGGTGATGTAGGTGAGATAATAGTTGTTTGGCATTGTTGTATTTATGTAACCATTTCCGTGCAATGTTGCAGATGAAATTTCAGTGATAACACTAAGCACCCAAACTCCAACCACTACCAGTGAGAATTCTAACACAATTGTTTCATCCAATAATAAAAAAACCTATTACATTGAACCCGATGACAAACAAATCTAAACCAACATTCCAAAAACCACCAACAAAAATAAGAATCCACAGCCAAGTACAACAACAAACAAACCAGAAATGTGCACTTTAGAATACAGTTTCATTGAAGACATGAAGAAAAATAAATCCAACATTTCCATGTATGATATCTTCACACTACCACAATAATGTGATCTCCTTATTCACACTTTCAACTCTCAGAAGAAAAAAATGATTGTAGTTGACATAAGTCGCAATACTACGAAAAAAGAGCAATCCATATTGTTGAAATAAAAGATTCCATCAATGTAGCAAGCATAGGTGCTTGTTCAAGGTCCTAGATTCCTCCTTTTCTACTTACGTACAAAATATTTAATTTCAATGTACAAAATTGTTTGGTAGATTATGGTACTTATTCCAACATCATTCCATATTCGATATGTCAAAGAATAAATTTTGTCCCACAACTGAATACCATGAGAATCACACAATTAGATAGGTCTGATGTAAAAGTCAGAAAAGCACTAAAATATGTACAGATCATATTATCCTCAGACCCAATGGTTCATTAGGTGATTGACATTGTTGTTGTTGACATTCCTAACATTTATATTTTTTTTGTTAATAAGGGATTGGTCTACCAATCTTCAAGGATATTTCTCTATGGATTAGTCCCACCTATGTTTTTTTGTACAAAGGTAAATCCAATCAGATTCGTGTAAACAGTGAAGCTCGTATGAAACATACAATAACTGAATTGGAAGGTAAAAACGAGCCTATCAGCTTTCCACATTCTATTTTGGGAAATTGTTTCTTAGAGATTGACCATGGTTGTTATGAAACACAATGATCTGAAATGCGAATAGACACCAAATTTGATCTCTTTCCATGTGATCAGACTAATGATAATGAATGTATAGTATTAAAAGAGTTAGGTTATTGTAATAATAATCCACCTATATGTACTGACGTTTGGAATATGTTTTTTGATGGATCCAAATCCCAACACGAAGTTGGAGCATGATGTATCCTCATGGATCCACAACAACATAAAACTCTCATATCATTTCGATTGGAATTTCAGTGCACCAATAAAACTAGGGAATATGAAGCCTTGGTCCAAGGTTTGAAGAAATGAATAGAACTTAAGGTAAAATGCTTACAAGTGTTTGGTGATTCATAAATAATCATACAAAGGGTAAGAAACACCATCCACTACCTGTCTCCACATTTGAGAATTTAACAACAACAAGTATGGGGTTTAATTTATTATTTCAAAGCTTTTAGTATTGAATCTATACCTCTCTTCCATAATGCTTCTACAAACATTTTGGAAAATGCATCCTCTAAATATACATCTCTTAACGATGGTTTCTATATTAAAATAATGTATAGGCATTCCATACCAGATAACATCATGAGCTGAAGGGTGTTCAATAATGATACTCAAAACATCAACTTCCTTACTAGATCAAATATCTTCAAATAGTTTGTAATAGACAATGAAGCTAATGAAAAAGAGCTTTAGATCTATTGAGATGGAGCAAAATTAAGACAAAATACATCATAAAGAGCATGTTGTTTCTTGAAAAATTGTTTGACTTGTAGACTAAGTTCAGGAGGCCCATGAATCCAAAGACCAATAGTTCAACCATGATGCATTTTTTGGTTAGCCTAGGGACCTCTGAATATCCCAAGTACATCAACCTAGGAACCTTTTTTTTAGAGGTGGAAACACATACATTTACTTAGTTGTTCAAGAAATATTGTGATGTGTTTGCATGGACTTATGATGATGTGAATACTTATGACACCCGGATAATTCAACATGTGATTATGATTAAATAGGGTTTCAAACCATTCCAAAAAAATATGATGAAGATACATTTGACTCTCAAACTACTCATCCCGAAGGAATTGAAGAATCTATTAGAAACCCAAATCATTTTCAAGGTCCGCCATTCAAACTGAGTGTCCAATTTGGTGCCCATCAAAAAGAAGTTGGGAGAAATTAGGATATGTATAGATTTTTGGAACCTGAATCGATCTTCCAACAAAGACAACTACCCATTTACCCACATGGAACAAATCCTACAACTTGTCTCTAGCTCAAAAATGTTCTCTCTATTAGATGGGTTTTAAAGATATAACCAGGTTCTCATGGTAGAACCAACTCGATTAAAGACCATCTTCATAACAAAGTGAGGGAAATATACATATCATATAATTCCCTTTTGTCTAATTAACATTGGCCCTACATTTAAAATGGATGTGGACATCACCCTTAAGGGTATAATTAGTTAAAGTGTGGTGATCTATCTTGATGACATCRTGGATTATTCAAAGAAGAGAGTCGATCATGCAAAACATTTGAAAACAATTATTGAATGATGCAGAAAGTATGGTATTTCTTTAAATTCCAAGAAGACTATTTTTTTTTTTCAAAAGTTATTTTATTAGGACATGTTATCTCTAAGGACAAGATTTCAATAGATCTGAAAAGGACCAAAGCTATTATGCAAATCTCATCGCCACACAACAAGAAGTTGATGCAATCTTTTTTCAACAAGATCAATTTTGTAAGAAGGTTTGTTCCAGACTTTGTTGAAATTGTGAGACCCCTTCAATGGATGATAAAGAAGGTTGTGCATTTCAAATGGACATCCATTGAAAATGATGTTTTTGAGAACATCAAGGCCACTATAGCAGCTACACCATCCCTACAAAG
Organism: Picea sitchensis; assembly: GCA_010110895.2. Lineage (NCBI taxonomy): Eukaryota > Viridiplantae > Streptophyta > Pinopsida > Pinales > Pinaceae > Picea > Picea sitchensis. Next base: position 16,397 of record SNQJ01S0118972.1, read on the forward strand.
TCCATATTTCACCAAGGATTTTTTGTTGTACATATTTGCATCAAATCATCCCCTCTAAACAGTACTCACTCAAACATATGAGCAAGGGAATTAAATCCCCATAACTTTCATGAGAATAGGGTTACAAGGTGCTGAATTGAATTACCCACTGGTGGATAAACAAGATTTTGTTTTCCACAAAGCAATGAAACAGTTCAGACCATATATTCTAAAAAACCACACTAAAGTGATTGTTCCTCACCAAGAGGTTAGATCCATCTTTGTACAGAGAGATATGGGTGATAAATGAGGAAAACGGATGACAACCTTGCAAGAATACGACCTATAATTTAAGCCAAGAAACATCGTCAAAGGTCAAGGCCTCTACAAACTAGTCACGAGAATCACAAATCTTGAAAATTAGGAAGAAGGTAGTTGGAAAGAAGAGTCAACCCTTTAACAGATTCCCTATATTTCGGTTGTTGAGGACTCATACTATAATGATCTCAATTATTATCCTCAACACAAAAAAGCCCCAGAGCACCTCATTTCCAAGCATAAAAGAGTGCTAAGAATGAAATCTCTACAATATGAGTTGGTTCATGGTGTCTTGTTCAGAAAAAAACTATGATGGAGTATTTCTTTGATGCCTTAAAAATCAGATGTCGATAAATTCCTAAGGGATATGCATGATGGGACAACATGAGGTCACTTCTCAGGAGATATAATAGATCATAAAATATTGAGAGTTAGATTCTATTGGAAAACACTATTCAAATATGCTCATGCATATTCACGGAGCTTTGAAGCCTACCAAAAATTTGTTGGAAGAGAGTTTAAGGTTGTTGTTCCGCTCCATCCTGTCTCTGTTGAAGAGACCTTCAAATAATGGATATTATATATCATTAGTGATATCAACCCTTATTCATCCAAGGAGCACATGTATATCCTAAATTCTACCGATTATTTTACACGCTAGACTGAAGCAATACCATTGACCAAAGTGAGTGATGAAATGGTAATGAATTTCCTTGAACAACATATTATCACTAGGTTTGGGATTCCTAACTCTCTTGTGTTTGATAATGCAACATATTTTTCATCATTGAAATTGTCTAAGTTTTCTTTGGAAAAAGGGATTACTTTGAAATATGAAGCCAACTATTAACCTCAAGAAAATGGCCTGACCGAATCCAAAAATAAGAACCTGATCTGAATCCTTAAACAAATTGTAGTTGATCACCAGAGAAACTGGCATAAATCCTTACCCAATTCCCTATGGGTTGACCATGTCACCCCAAAGGATTCTATAGGGACCTCTCTGTATTTCCTTGTCTATGGGAAAGAACCTATTATACCTTAAAACATTTATCATGTGTGGATTATATATATATATACAATAAAAATGTATCTATAAATGCATGCAATGAAAAATGATTTGGAAATGATGAATTTAGTTAATTGGTTTATGCAATCCCAAATACTGCCACGTTTTTGAGGAAAAAATAAAATTGGCATAAACTCATTAGATAACATGGACATATGATACTTTCCCTCCTAAAAAATTTAATTTTACATAGTGTGCATTCATCCTATGACAGCGTTCTATGTAAATGTTGGAACACTTATTTATACTAAGAGGTGGGGTGAATCAATATAGGATTGTTTTTTTTTTTTTTACAATATTTATCAATTTATTAATTTACCAGATATAAGCAGTTAATGATAAATATATAAAACCATACAATCCATAGTACACAGAGAATTAACGTGGAAACCCAAATGGGAGAAAACCATGAAGATTGTCTCTATAATATCATGT
>SNQJ01S0118974.1:0-11314 GCA_010110895.2 Picea sitchensis
ACGTAAATCTGTGTCTCTCTTGTATTGTGTGTCTTCTGTGTTTTGTTTCTGCATTTGTTTTATTTTATTGCTCTGCGGTCCTGTTTTTCTAACACCTTGGGCTCTACATTTCAGAGGTTATCTTGCACTAGATGGAGGATGTTGCACATAGAGATGATTGGAGGACACACAAAGATGATGCATAACTTTATCCTCTTTAGACACCACCTCTTGCACCTTGGACACTGGGCATTTAGATGATGACATCATGTTAGGGTTTAATCGATAATGATGGGGTTTGCTGCCACTTGGATGCCGATAACTTTGAGATGGAGTGTAACATTATTCCACTACCTTTTCATCCCAGGCGATGACACATGGGCTTGGAAAGGCCCTCCTAGCCCATTGGGGGCATGACGTCACCACAAGTGTGGCCATTTGTGTATTATTTTCACATTTTTGACATTTGTAAAGGAAAATTTGAGGGGTCGACCCCACCAAGAGACATTTCTTTTCACTTTGGTGACTTTTGGAGCACTAAGGTTTCCTTACAAATAAGACTAGTGCTTCTCTAATTTTCATCATCACTTTCTCACTCATTTGAGGTGGGGTAACTCTAGAAAAGTTCGTTATTTTTTCACTCATGTTTCTTGATATTATGCACTATCTTGGAGGATAATATTTTATGGATGTTCTTTGCTTTCTTGGATGTTGTATTGCTGCAAATTGTTAATGTGTTGAACCTGCACATAATAGATCTAGCTGAGAAATGACATACACAGTTGCAGAGAAAATAGAAGAAAAGAGAAGCATGAGAGAGAGAATGGAAGAATTCTCATTAACCAAATGAATAATTGATAATTTACACATGCAATACTCTGTATAACTCAACCAATGCACACTGGAGGAAAAACCAATGCACCATAGTGGTGGTCTAGAGTGATATGGACACACGCCAACAGTTACGGGAGTAAACTGCCACCTAGTCTAGTCTCTCAGGCAGTTACGGGAGTGAACTGCCACCTAGCTGAGTTAACTAGTCTATCAGTCTTCAGTTAATTGACTGAAACAAAGTGAAGTGAGGAGGAGATCAAGGAATCATGGGTAATGCGCTAGTATGGTGATGATCCCAAGGACAATGCACATTAGTTGGTGATGATCCCAATGCTGCATGGTGATAAAACCAATGTAGCATCTAGACTCCACTCAACTGATCAAACTGAAGTGAAAACAAAAGAGAATATTCTCCCTATAGGAATATTCTTCCTAAAATATAGGAGACTGAATAATGACTAATAAACGTAGGAAAAAACTTAGGAAAAATAAATCATATGTGTGTGTGAAGTAACTCCAACACCCCCCTGAACATCACTATGGTGAAAATAAAGAATGGGTCCTGACAACGAAGCCATGTTAGGTACCCAAATACAAAAAATACACTGAAATAAAGCGAGAAAAGAGGGAAAACCTCATGGGAACCCCCCCCCTCAAGGTACAATGTATGTAAAAAGAAGAAATGGCAGTTGTTATGCAACTGTGTCCTTCACTCCAAGACGACTTCACAGAGAATGGAACTTCTACTCAATGAAGGTCATGGTGAAGATATCTGTAGTCTGTTCTGTTGAAGGAAACAATTGCAGGTCGACGATCCCCTCGTGTACTAAGTCCCAGATGTAGTGCATGTGGATTTCGATGTGCTTCATCTGATGCCTCTGAACTGGATCTTTGCAGAATTTCATAGTGCTCTGGTTGTCACACCAGATGACGATCGACTGATGAAACCGAATGCCCAACTCAATGAGAAAATAATGTAGCCACATAGTCTAAATGGTTATGTTAACTACCCCTCTGTACTCCGCCTCGGTTGAAGATAGAGCTATAACAACCTGCTTCTTCCTCGACCAACAGATAGGCTCGAAACCAAGACTAAGTGAGTAACCAGATGTGGAATTGCGATCAGTGCTATTTCCAGCCCAGTCAGAATCAGTGAATCCAATGAGATCAAATGTAGAGTATGTTGCATAATGAATCCCAAAGGTGATGGTGCCTTGTACGTATCGAAAGATACGCTTTGCATCCTTCCAATGTAGCTCATGTGGCTCCTGCATGAACCTAGGGATTGCTCCAATTGCATAGGAGAGGTTTGGTATAGAGTGTGTGAGATACAACAAGCTCCCCACTAGTTTTCTATACAATGTGTTGTCAACTAGTGGAGTGTCCCCGTCATCCTCAAGTTTGACTCCTAATAGGAAAGGAGTCGGAGCAGATTTGCAGTCTGTCATGTAAAATCTCTCAAGGAGATCTCATGCATACTTGGCCTGAGACAGTTTGATTCCTGATGCATCGTGAATGATCTTGAGTCTAAGGAAGAAATACATCAGACCCATTTCCATCATCAATAACCTATCATACAAAATCCTCTTGACTGCGACAATCGTTGAAGTCAAGCAACCGATGATAAACAAATCATCAACATACAGAACTAGGAGTAGAAGTGAATCAATTTTCCTGAGCATGTAAACATTCAGGTCTGATTTACAACGTACAAAGTTCTGTGACAACAGGTAGGACTCCATCTTGTCATACCATGCCCTCACAGCCTGCTTGAGGCCATAAAGAGACGTCTTCAGTCGAAAGACCAAATATGAATCATGCATAAATACTTGGGGCTGCTCCATATATATCTCCTCAGAGAGATCATCGTGAACTTCACGTCCATCTTGTGGACTTCCCATCCCTTGGCTGCCACAATGGCAAGTGCCAAATGTACAAAATCCATCTTCGCTATTGGAGTGAAGGTCTCATCATAGTCAATGCCATGCACCTACTGAAATCCTTTGACAACTAGCCTGACTTTGTATTTGCTAATTTGTCCATCCATTGCGCTCTTGGTCCTGTAGACTCATATGCATCTAACAAGTTTCCTTCCAGAAGGAAGAGGAACTAGATCCCAAGTTTGGTTCTCGAGGGGAGAGTTGTACTCCTCCTACATGGTGGATTCCCAAAAGGGATTTCCAGTAGCCTCACCATAAGACTGTGGATCTAAACATTGAACCAATAAAATATGCCTGGGAGGCAATGGTTTAATGGCAGTGAGTGCAAGAGGAGGCTCTTCGAAATCAGATCGATTCCTCCTAGTATCCACTGGATCACCAACAAGATCCTCTGCATCTTGAAGAGTAGTCTGGGACCACTTGGGCCTCTGCTCTGGCTCTGTATCTGCATTTGGATGCACTAAATATGCATCTGACTGTACCGACTCTGTATTTGGATCATTTGAATCCTTTGAATTAGAACTCTCATTTGAAGAAGAGTCGGCATGTGCATGCTCATAATCTCTGATAGGTGGAAGAATAAAGGTGTCTGCATGCTACTGCTGAGGTACATGCAAGACACTTTCCTCGAATTTGACACTAAAATCAATGATGAGCCAGTTCGAGGAAATATCAATGATTCTGTATCCCTTCACACCATCGAGGTATCCAACAAAAATACACTATGTTCTCTGTGGATCAAGTGCCTTCCTCTTTTCAGAGGGAATTCAAGCCCATGCACGTGAACCGAAAATACGAAAGTGGGTCACTTCCGGTTTGAGGCCGCTCCAAGCCTCGTAGGGGGTCTTATCCTTGATAAATCTATGGGGAGATCTATTTTGGATTTAGATTGCAAAATTAAGTGCTTCATCCCGTAATCTTTATGGAAGTGACTTTGCATGTAGCATGTAAGATGCCATCTCTTTTAGAGATCGTTGTTTCCGCTCAACAACTCTGTTTTACTGCGAATTATAAGGAACTATGTGCTGCAACTGAATCCCTGCCTCATTACAAAGATTGTGGATCTCATGGTTGACATATCCTCCCTTGTTATTAGTTCATAGGATTGTGACTTTCTTTCCTGACTGTGTCTCAACCAGGGCTTTGAAATCTTTGAGGTTTTGAAAGACCTCTGATTTTTGCCTGAGAAATAAAATCCATGTGAAGCGTGAAAAATAATCAACAAAAATGAGCACGTACCTTGCTTTGTTGATTGATGGATGTGGAAAAGGGCCCATGAGGTCACTATGGATCAAATCTAAAGGAGAGAAATCTCCCTGAGTCTTTCATTTGTCGAATTTCTCTTGAGGGTGTTTTCCAAGAACACATCCCTCATAGATTCCTTTAGAGAAATGGATGTCTGGTAGACCTTCAACCAATCCTTGCTTTCTAATTTGTTGTATATATATATGAATTTTAAATTCCTGAACCTTTTGTGCAATATCCTACTGCTTTCATCAGCATGGGTAAGCAGTAAAGCAAAATCTGGTTCAATAAATTCAGAAAATGTGTAAAGCCTAGATTGATGATTTACCTCACCGGTAGCAACCCTGGAATTGGTTTGCATGTCATAGATATACACTGCATCAGCTGTGAATATGAATTTCTTTTTGGTACTAGAATTTTTCATCTGATACACAGAGAGAAGATTGATGAAAAGTTTGGGAATGTGCAACACATTCTCGAAGCTTCCGTTTGTGAGTTCAATCCTTCCTTTGTTGGTGACTTCGACTGGAGAGTTGTCCCCCATTCGAATAGGAGGACCTTTGCATGCATCCAATGAAGAATATACCTCTATTGTGGCATCCATACGGTGGGATTCTCCTAAATCTACGATCCAAGCATCAAAAGAGGAGTTCATGCATCCAATGAAGAATATACCTCTATTGTGGCATCCATATGGTGGGATTCTCCTGAATCTACGATCCAAGCATCAAAAGAGGAGTTAATGACAATCAGGGCATGGCTAGAATTGTCTTTCTTGGGATTCTGATCTTCTGGCTTCTTCTTCTTGGCACCCTCGGGGATGCGATCTCCAAGGTTGTTTTTCTGAAGTATTTGGGTCATTAGATCTATCTGTTTATGCATGCATGTGGATTTTGGATGGAATCCTTTATGGAATTATGTGCATTTCTGCCCTTTTCTTCCCTTTCCACCTTTGGATCTGGAGGCATCGATGAAGGGTTTTGAGTACCCTTCCTTTTTTGGATTTGCATGAGATTTCCTTTTTTCTTTATATTTAGATTTTTATATTGATGACCACTGCCATCTTGCACAGTGAGTGCATGCGCCTTTGGGCCTTTGCTTTTTCCCATGTTGATGAGCTCGGTCTTCTCTTATGTCAGGAATTCGATAAATTCCTCAAGAGAAGGCATCTTTCAGGTGGCTCCAGAGGCGAATTTGACTAAATGGAATGTGGATATAAACATTGAGAATTCAGGACCAAGCTTGGAGAGAATGGTGATAACCATTTGTTTCTCCTCCTTAGATTTATCAACCCCACAAGCCTTGAGTTGCGATAGTAAATCCTTATATTTTGTAAAGAAATCTTGGATATTGTTGAAGATTTTTGGATCCAATGTGAGCAATTCCACCTCAAGAACGTGACCCCTCATATCATCCTTTTTTTCAAATATCCCTTCCATGGTGTTCTAGTCTTCATTGGGGGTTTTACAGGAAGATATGTGAAAGAGGAGATCAAGAGATATGAGACTGCAAATTGTTCTGAATGCTTCATCCATTCGATTTAGATACTTGGATTTTTCTATGGCTGATGTTGGTTCTATCTCTGTGTTCATGGTTAACTTGTACAATCCTTTTCTTCGAATATGCATGATCATATTATCCTTCCATGCAAAGAAGTTGTAAGGTGTAAGAATGAATTCTTTTGGGAATTCCATTTTTATGTTATCTTCAATCTTCGGTACCTACAAAAATAATTTGGTGTGGCTTTTCCATAGCAGTTTGTCGGCTCTGATACCATGTAAATGTGTTGAAACTACACATAATAGATCTAGCTGAGAATTGACATACAAATTTGCAGAGAAAATATAAGAAAAGAGAAGCATGATAGAAAGAATGGAAGAATTCTCCATTAACCAAATGAATAATTGATAATTTACACATGAAATACTCTGTATAACTCAACCAATGCGCACTGGAGGAGAAGCCAATGCGCCATAGTGGTGGAATAGAGTGATATGGACACACACCAAAAACTACGGGAGTAAACTGCCACCTAGTCTAGTCTCTCGGGCAGTTACGTGAGTGAATTGCCACCTAGCTCAGTTAACTAGTCTATCAGTCTTCAATTAACTAGCTGAAATAGAGTGAAGTGAGGAGGAGATCAGGGAATCATGGGTAATGCACTAGTCCGGTGATGATCCCAAGGTCAATGCGCATTAGGTGGTGGTGATCCCAATGCTGCATGGTGATAAAATCAATGTAGCATCTAGACTCCACTCAATTGATCAAATTGAAGTGAAAACTGAAGAGAATACTCTCCCTAGAGAAAATTCTTCCTAAAATATAAGAGACTGAATAATGACTAATAAACATAGGAAAAACCTTAGGAAAAAGAAATCCTAGGTGTGTGTGAAGTAACTCCAACAAAACTAAGGTTTTGTCTAGCCTAACAACTTGGAAAAGTAAATAATTTCTGCAATTTCATGTCATTTGCTAATCTTTAAAGTGTTAATTACTATCTTGTTGCATGTTACTTTGTCTTGTTGAGACCCTAGGAAGGAGACATAATTGTTTCTCTTCTTCACAAGTTTTATTGTCCAAGTTTTGTGAAATCATTATTTGTTAGGGTTAAGAACCTAAGGCCCAAAAGTGTTTGCACCTTAGGGTTTTAATCTTAGTCTTTGATCCTTGACCTAGTTGAATAGAAGAAAGAAAACGACACCTAGGGCTCAAGAGTGTTTGCACCATGAACCATTTTCTTGAAGGTTTAGTCCTAAGGCCCAAGAAGGTTTGCACTTTAGGGTTTAAATCTCACCTATGTTATTCACCTAGTTCAATTTTCAAGGTTATGCATGTTTGACTCCATAATCCCTAGAGGAAAACGACACTAGTCTAGAGTTGTTCTTGTGGTGAAAGTAACATTTAGAATTAATATTTTCTCTCTTTCAACTATCCTACTAACTTCTATAACACTAATTTTAGCAAACACATTATTTATTGCTACTGTTACAAAGGTTTGCTACAACCATATATTTTTACATTAAATTGTTGCATAAATACTTGGAACATAGACTTAAGACACTCAGAAATTTCATCTAGCAATTGGATAATATTGTACATGTTAAAGGCTTGTTTTTCATACTAAATTGCTGCACATTTCTAAGGGCTATTTCTTGTTGTTGTTGCAAAATATTAATTGTTGTTGTACAATTGTTTATTATTGTAATTTGCAAAAACCAATGCATTTATTGATCATCTAGTGTTTAATAGATCATCATTGAGCTTTATCACTTGGTAATTGTTTATATTATGCTACAAATTGTTTATTGTCTTGTACATGTGAAATAATTGCTCATTCCCTTCATTTCCTCTCCTAGACCTAGACCTAACCATCAGGTGACCAAGATAAGGCGTTGCAGGCTCAACTATTCTTGCTATTTGATCCCTTGAGGTCACCAAGAAATCCTCCCTTGTGGTGGACCTCCTTCCATCACTAAAATGATGTTAGTCTCTACTTAGGTGACAATGGTAGACACTTCCAATTGTTACACAAGATAGAGATCTCCAAGAGGGTTTTGCACAAGTACAAATCATGTGATAACATACATTAAAGCTATTTATATGTTATCTATATCTACACTATAAACTTTTAATAGTATTTGGAACAATTAATATGATCTTTATAAAACTTAAGTTCAAAGTCACCATTTTTAAACTCTAATGTTTTTAAATTTTATGTTTTTTTTTTCCAAGGAGAAAAGCATAATTTTATTTCATTAGATGTGAACAAAATTACATTTTGCATATATACTTTCATAGTGTATTCCTGGTCCATTGTTGAGTCTATAAAATGGTTGCTACTAATGTAGCTCAAAAATATGCATATACACTTTTGACGTGTATTCCTGGTCCATTGTTGAGTCTGTATACTAGTTGCTACTAATGTAGCTTGTAGAATCCCTGATGAGGCACTGTAGCACTATAGAGTCCATGTGGAATTTACATAATTTGCTGCTTGAAACAAAAAGCTTCTTTTAGCCAGTATATATAATGTCTATTGTAGTCATTCCAAAAAAGGTTGATGTAGATATTCTTGCACATGTTCATTATGTACTTTTTTTACTTTCCATTGGCCCAAAGCCAAATGAACCCCCTCTTTCGACCTCATGTCTGCTTCCTTATTCCTTTCCCTGTAGACATATCGACAAGTAAGAGAATCAAAAGAGTTCTGTAAGAAATTGATGTATTCCACTATAGTAGCAAGTCTAGTTTTTATACATATTTGAGTGCCTCTTATCCAGTTAATGTCATTCATGGAATCTCCAAAAACATTTAAATAGTGACAATCATTTTCAATGGCGAAAGCAATGAGAAGTTTAAGGCTCATCATTTTAACATAATTGTTTGTTCCTGTCCCTAAGCCAAAGATCAAGGAAAAGTAGTGAGAGTCTGATAAAAAGAGAATCCCTCCTCTCCCACAAGTATTGTTTTATGATGCACCATCAAAGAAACCCCAGGGTTTTGTTATGTATATAACTTCCTCCTAAAACTGTCTAGTCTTGACTCTTTCTACTCGAGTGGAGAGAGAATATAGTATGGCTATACTCTTGGCCGCTGTAATCTTTGGAACTTATGACACTCCTTTAAAAATAAGGGAGTTTCGGGCTAGCCAAACACCCCAAATTATCAAAAGTGGTAAGGCTTTAAAACCCTTGTAAATTATTGTCGACCACCAAACCTGCCACGCTTGTTCCAAAGAAGGGTCGATCCAGCTGCAACAAAGGTCCAAGAGTCTCGACACTTCACTCCAAACTTCTATGATGAATCGACACTCTAGAAAAATATGAATGGTTGTTTCTCCTTCAGATTTACAGAGAGAGCACCATCCTGGTACATGATTATTTCTCTTCTGTAGTATTTCCTAGGTTGACACTTTGTTTGATAAAACATTCTACATGAATAATCTTGTTTTCGATGAAAAATTCAGCTTCTAAAGCTTTTTGCACCACTAGATTGGCTCTCGTTGGTACATGTCCAAGTTTAATTTATTATAGCCCATCCTGGGTGTGTAGATCCATGAAGGAGACAAATCCCAAATAAGTTCATCTTCATGATCCTTGAGCCTGATCTGTGATCTTTTTAAATTTTTTATATACCTTTCCAGCTCTGCAACTTCCTCATCTTCTAAACCCAATGAAATTGTCGGCTTCCATCCTTGTGACCAATAGGTTGTAAGTCTCGGCTCTGCGAGTTTATTTAACGTATCGAACCCACTTGATCTCAAATGATTGATAAGTTGTTCAGAGAGTATGTGTTGTTCCTCGCAACCTGGCCAATGATCTGTGCCCAGTCTAAAACGTTTTCCTTTCCCTATCTTCCAAGCAAGTCCATCTCCAATAACCGGGAAAGAGTTGATAACCGCCTTCCAAATCATGGAGGCACCTTTCAAGGATTTTTGTGGAATCCTAATCCAAGTCTCCAAATAAACAAGCTTTATATATTTTTGCACCACTACCCTGGTCCAGAGACTGGAAATATTTAGAAGTCGCCATCCTCCTTTTTCTGCCAATGCTTTGGAGAAGAGAAAAATATTTTTCAAGCCCCATCCTCTCAGAGCCTTGGGAACAACAATTCTTTCCCAACGAACCCAAGGAGTCGCATGTGATTCTTTCTTTCCATTCCATAGAAATCTGAAGGTTAGTTTTCTTGCAGCTTCCAAAATTCCTTTTGGGATCCATGAGAGTGACATCCAGTAAACTAGGATTGATTCCAGTACCATCTTGACCAGAACAAATTTGTCTGCATGTGAAAGCCACATTTGGCTCCAAGTGTTTAATATTTTATCCAATTTCTTCAGAAGCCACTTTGCCTTGTTGAAATGCTAGGAAGGAGACATAAGTGTTTATCTTCTTCACAAGTTTTATTGTGCAAGTTTTGTGAAAGCATTCTTTGTTAGGATTAAGAACCTAAGGCCCATAAGTGTTTGCACTTTACGGTTTTAATCTTAGTCTTTGATCCTTGACCTAGTTGACTTAGAAGAAGGAAAATGCCACCTAGGGCTCAAGAGTGTTTGCACCTTAGGAAACATTTTCTTGAAGGTTTAGTCCTAAGGCACAAGAGGGTTTGCACCTCAGGTTTTAAATCTCACCCATGTTATTCACCTAGTTCAATATTCAAGGTTAAGCATGTTTGACTCCATAATCCCTAGAGGACAACAACACTAGTCTAGAGTTGTTCTTGTGGTGAAAGTAGCATTTAAAATTAATATTTTCTCTCTTTCAACTATCCTACTAACTTCTCTAACCCCAATTTTAGCAAACAAATATTATTTATTTCTACTGTTACAAAGGTTTGCTACAACCATAGATTTTTACATTAAATTGCAGCATACATACTTGTAACATCGGCTTAAGACACTCATAAATTTCATCTAGCAATTGGATAATATTGTACATGTTAAAGGCTTGTTTTTCAGACTAGGTTGCTGCATATTTCTGAGGACCATTTCTTGTTGTTGTTGTACAATTGTTTACTATTGTAATTTGAAACAATCAATGCATTTATTGATCATCTAGTGTTTAAGAGATCATCGTTGAGCTTTATCACTTGGTAATTGTTTATATTATGGTACAAATTGTTTATTGTCTTGTACATGTGAAACAATTGCTTCGTTTTCTTCATTTCCTCTCCTAGACCTAGACCTAACCATCAGGTGACCAAGATAGGGCATTGCAGGCTCAACTAATCTTGCTATTTGATCCCTTTAGGTTACCAAGAAATCCTCCCTTGTGGTGGACCTCCTTCCATCACTAAAATGAGGTTAGTCTCTACTTAGGTGACAATGGTAGACACTTCCAATTGTTACACAAGATAGAGATCTCCTGGAGGGTTTTGCACAAGTACAAACCATGTGATAACATACATTAAAGCTATTTATATGTTATCTATATCTTCACTATAAACTTTTAATAGTATTTGGAACAATTAATATGATCTTTATAAAACTTAAGTTCAAAGTCACCATTTTTAAACTCTAATGTTTTCAAATTTTATGTTATAACCTCTAAAGCTTGAATTGAATTACTTGTTGCTTTCTATTTCAACAACTTACTTTTTCAATTGAATTACTTGTTGCTTTCTATTTCAACAACTTATTCATCATTGCAAAGTCACATACAACTCAATGTATTAGATCTTTGTAACACACAATAACCATTATCATCATGTTGTGTTTTTCATCATTGCAAAGTCATATACAACTCAATATATTAGATCTTCATAACACACTATAACCATTGACATCATGTTGTGATTTTCAAAACTTTGTAGTGAACAAT
>SNQJ01S0118975.1:15942-27426 GCA_010110895.2 Picea sitchensis
TATTTATGGGCCAAGACTTCTTGTGGTTGCAACCATATGGAACCTTCTTCATCCAACTCAAGGAGACTAGTTTGAGTTTGGCACTTAGTTCCAAGTACCTTCTTTAAGCAGGAAACATGAAAAATAGGATGGAGCTTCGACTGACTGGGTAGAGCTAACTGATAGGCCATCGATCCCACATTCTTGAGCACTGTATAAGGAACATAAAATTTGGGCCCAAATTTCTAACAGTGTTGATCTTTGATTGAAGTCTTCTTATAAGTTTGTAGTCTAACAAATACCTAGCCCCATTCAACAAAATGGCATTTGGAACGACCTCGATCGGCTTGTTGCTTCATGTGATTCTGAGCCATGAATAGATTGGCTTTGAGGGCATGAAGAATAGCCTTGCAGACTGTAAGATTTGTGTCAACCTTCTGAACCTTCAATACCCCTGACATATAGGAGAGAACTGATGGAGGATTTTGACCATATACTACTTCAAAAAGAGTCATGTGAGTAGTTGTATGGTAAGAGGTGTTATACCACCATTCCTCTAGCGGTAACCATTAAGCCTACCTATGTTTCCACTCATATGAAAAACACCTCAAATATGTTTCCAAACAATTGTTGACAACTTCAGTCTGGCCATCCCTCTAGGGGTGATAGGTAGTGTTGATATGTAATTGGGTGCTCTGTAGCTTGAAAAATTCTTGCCAAAAATTGCTGGTGAAAGTGGGGTCTCTGTCAAAGACAACAGAATTAGGAATTCCATCAAGATTGAAGATATTACCCATGAAGAGGTGAGTCACTATGGCGACTATGAAAGGGTGTTGAAGAGCACAGAAATTATCATATTTGGAGAGGCGATCGACGACCACCATGATGACTGACTTATTGCCCGATTTAGGTAAGCCTACAATGAAGTCCATAGAAATATCTCGCCAAATAGAAGGGGGAATCAGAAGTGGTTGGAGTGTTCTTGGAGCTTTGACAATTTCTCCCTTTCTGCATTGAAAGACCTCACATTCATCCACAAAGGTGCAGACGTCTTGTTTCATACCCTCCCAAAAAAAGAGCATTTGACCCATTCATAGGTTTTGGTAAATCTTGAATGTATGGCTGTGGGTGAGGAATGAAGTTCATAAATCACTGTGGATTTAATTTGGGATTTCTTGCATAAATACAAATGGCTTTTGTAGAGAATATCTTCATTATGCCAAGAGTACCCTGGAGAGACTGAAGAATTGTGTTGCAATTGGTGGAGCAGGATAGACATTTTGGGGTCTTGCAACCATTCCTTACTAACATCTTGGAGCCAATATGGTGAAATGAAGGAGAGGGAGAAAAGGGACCCGTCTTCTTCATATTTCTGAGAAAGACCATTAGCCACTACATTTTTCTTGCCTTTCTTGTAAATGATCTCATAATCATAGACAAATAGCTTAGTCACCCATTTTTGTTGTGTCTGGGATGAAATTCATTGTTCCAGAAAATACTTGAGACTTTGATGACCAATTTTTATTTGGAATCGTTGACCCAATAAATAAGGACGTCAAAGATCTACTACATGCAAAACAACTAACATTTCCTTTTCATAAATGGATTGGCTGAAATCTCTCTCTAAAATTTGTTTGCCAGTGAAGGCCAAGGGCCTGCCATCTTGCATGAGAACGGATCAAATTCCTTTCCTGGAAGCATCACATCCCAATATAAATGTCTTTGTGAAGTCTGGTAGTGATAGGAAAAGGGTCGAGCACATAGCATATTTTAAGGCTTGGAAGGCATCATCCACAGTTGAAGTCTAAGTGAAAGCATTACTTTTAAGGAGGGAAGTGAGAGGAGCTGCAATCTCTTAAGAGGTTTAGAAATGAGGACAATCTTGCATAGGTCCCGATTTTATTAGGATCCCTCGGACACCATCCTTAGAAAATATGGCCAATTATTCCATATGAGGAACCAAGGGAACATTAAGATTGTTTGAGGAAAAGTTGGGTGCTTAGAGGTATGGAAACTTGATTTTCATGCAGGATGTATGGGATGACCAAGTTTTACTATAGATGATAATATTATCAAAACTAAGACAAAATAGCCGAGGAGAAAGGACGGAAGACATGATTCATAAGACTTTGGAAAGTGGAAGGAGGAATTACATAATCCAAATGGCATTACCAAGAATTCTGTGACCCTCATGAGTGTGAAATGAAGTCTTGGGGATGTCTTCTTATTTCATATGGATTTGGTGGTAGCTAGAACGTAGATCTAGTTTGGTGAAGTAGTGAGCACCACTCAATTCATACAAATTCATCAATGATAGGAATGGGAATTTGTCTTTGATTGTGAGGTTTTTTAGGGGTCTGGAAATCAGCTCTAAATGTGCCAAAGTGCCTTATTTGTGAGTACCATGACCCACGAGGAATAGGGGCTAGTACTGAGACAACTAACATCGACTTCTAGTAATTAATGAACAATTTTCTCAATTTCATTCTTTTAGGAAAATGGATGACAATAAGGTCGAACATTCTCAATTCGGTTTTTTACTCCTATGGAGTTATACTTCAACCTGAATAATACTTCTTGACAAAATTCCCAAATGCTTAACATGAATAAATGTGTAATAATTTCACAACAAGAATCTGCAGAGAGAGCCTGATGGTAAGATCTTGTCTATTTTTGTTTTTTGTTTCTGTCCCCAGAGGTAGGATATTCATGGTTTCTACAGAAATGGATTTTCCTTGTGCTATATCTCTCGGATATACATGCGATTGTCCTTGATAGTACTTTCATTATTGATATCTCGGGGAACCAACTATGGAGGTTAGTGATTGCCCTTAATTAAATGCTTGCGGAGCTACCGGGTATTAGAGTATCTTCAGGAGTGTTGTTCTCGGTGGAACTATATGTCAGGCAGTTAGCTTAGGTTGATGGATAGTTGGTATGGATTTTTTGGTTTCATTGTCAACTATTAGAGAGTGATATTGTAGATTGATGTGTATGAAGAAGTCACATTGTAGTGCAGTAGCACAAGGTTTAGGTAATGAACCCAAGGTTGTTTCATGTATAATGATATGAGTTTTAATATATTTGAAGGTAATACTATTCTAGATGGATATTACATGTCATTCCATTTAAATTGGTATGTGGAATGTCACATAAATCCCTCCGCGGTTAGAGTTATGGCCATGAGAGTTGGAGAACCTAGGTTTGGTAATGGACCCAAATTTGTTTGATGGATAATTGTATAGTTTGATATATTTTGTTGACATGGGGAAATGAGACCAGGGTTCTTGCTAACAATACTAACAAAACCCTAACTCTGCAGCCCTTTTGGAAACACTGTGAAGTAGATGAAGTCTCACCCAAGGTAGAGGAAGGGGGTGGTTGTAGGACTCATATGTTTCTGTCTTATCTTTGACATAGATCTATTATTCCAGTATTTAATAGAGGCACTCAGCGGTAAACCTTCATCAATATTTAACCAATATCTACTTCGCAGGTAAAACACTTATTATAGAGCATCATAGTATTCACCTAAATCTAATGTATCTAAGCACTTAGCATAAGGAATTAGATCGGATCCTAGTAGATTCAAGCACTAAGAGTTCAGGGTCATACCCTAGCATCTAGATTCATCCTTAAGAACAAGGTATAAAAAATCTATCTATCATCTATGTCAAAGCACTTAGCGAGATAACATAAGTAAACCCAACACATAGCACAAAATGAACAACACAACATATCGTGGTTCTCCCCCACCTTGGGACTACGTCCATCAACTCTTCTTGTTTCTTAACTTTTTTAATCAGATACATGCACAGAGCCACAAAACCATACTCCACATAGGAGAAGATATCGCACCCTCGCTAGATCCTCCTTCCTTGGTTTATAGCACAAATTTTAAGCCCTAATGTTGGCTCATTATTCCTTAATTTGGGCATATTATATATTAGTAATGTTATTTTATTTATGTGACTTTAGGCCATTAGTTGTGAAATTATACCTCCTAGTCTCCTATATATACCGAGGAGACATTTCATTTTGAATCATCTTGTGTGAACATTTAAGTGGGGTAGGAGGGTTGCCCCTCGAAGAGCTTATTATCTAGAGTATCTCTTTTTCAAGGAGTTGAGTACTTATTCTATGGTTTTTCTATGTATATTGATATTTGGTTCTTAACATGGTGTCGAGCTCGAGGTCTTGGGGTTTCGTTGCTACATGCAAGAACACCTTAGATTTTTCTATAACCTTTTTCCTACAATGTTTCATATGGACTGGCTTGGAGGATATTTATTAGATGGATCAAAATATGTTGGGTTCAAAATTCATATCCTTAGGCCTTATACTTCCGGAGATAGCATGTACAAGATAGGGTTGGAATAATTTTTGGCGGAGTCATTGTTGAATTTTTGCTATAAAACATTCTCTGTAAAATTTCAGGATACGAACTCTAGAGCTATTTACAAGAAGTAGTAAAAGTATCGTGGTAAAACTTTAACAAGGTCATCTTAAATTTGTAGATACACCCTATGTAAGATAGAATTGTCGACTAGTCCTAATGTTCGTCTCAAGAAGTCTATTCAGGGTAAACAATAATAACTATTCCCTGGTGTCAATTGAGTGGGATTTCAGTGGATTGTGAATGGGTCGTATTTCTGAATTGAGTTTAGAATTGTATATCAATTATTTGGTGTGAGGCACATATACAAGTGAGATCTCACAGAAAGACCAAAAATCACCAAGTTGTTGGGAAGTTACCGTAAACTCCACATGGCACATCCAATTTTAATCAAAACTGTGGCATTACTTGAGGAAGAAGAAATATCAGGAGAACTACATAAAAGAAAGTTTATACCAGGAAGGCTGAAACTTGGAATAAACAGAGTAAATATTGTCTGTTGGAACCACCTCAAAGTGGGGGTTCAAAAGTGATATAGCCAACATGCCACCCAAAAGGAACTTCTACACCAAATATATGTAAAATCCTACTTGGACTCTTGATGAAGATTGAAGAAATGCATTAGGGACATAAATGAACTACAAATAATATGGATTCAATGGAGTCTATGTTGGATACTAAGATGGATTCAATGGAAGCTAAGTTGCATCTTAAGATGGATGGTTTAAAAGGGGAGATCATGCAAATATTGAAAAATTTAAGTAAAAGAGAGGAGCACTGAAAGTGAAAATGCATCCCACTTGAAATTCATGATGAGGACTACAAGGAAGGTGAATCAAGAATGGAGAAACTCCAACTTTGGTTTTGAATACCCAACCATGTTCCCTAAGATTGATATGAGGAAGTTTGATGGAAAGGACCCAATCACATGGATGCGCCGGATGGAGCAATTCTTAGATCTCCATAATGTACATACACAAAAGTGCAATTGCTTCTTTATATTTAGAACCTAATCAATTTGTATGGTATCGATGGCTTTTCTCACAAATCACTCATCCTTGGATAATTTTCCGCAGTGAAATGATAGCACACTATGAGGGATACAAGGAGCAGCCACCTTCTTTAGCCAATTAAATCTCAAGCAAAGGGGTTGAGTTACTAGAGCACATTGAGAACTTCAAAGATTGAATATAAAGGTAGCGATATTGAGATAAGGGGCAGTTGATATATTCATAGTAACTAGGATAGCATTCAACATGAGTTTCGCCTTTGGAACCCAAATCATTGGAGAATTTGTTAAGGTGGCAAAAAATGTTGAAAGTAAAAATATGACTATGGCTACTAGAAGGGACCAATCCTAACATCTATAGAGAACAATGCTCCTTCTTCTAAAACACCTCAACCTACAAGGTTGACATACCTCTATGATTGAATGAAGAAAGAAAAAATGCTTTAATTGTGGCCGGCAAGTCACGTTAAAGGAGGCATAAAAGTGTGGTGAGAAGAAATTATTCTACATAGATTGTGAAGAGGAAGAAGAGAAGACAAGAACCACCATCTCAAGATGAAGCGATAGAATCAATTTAGTCACAAAGAGTTGACTCCAGCGTGTGTGTAATGGTGGGATGGAATTAGCACTCCTCATGCCCTCAACATGAAGGATACATTAAAAAGAAAAGGTAATAGTCCTAATTGATTATGGCGATTACTCATAATTTCATTCAACATAAATTACCCAGATCTCAATTGCTTTGTATATTATCGGTGCGAGTTTCAAGTAATGATTGCGGATGGAGGAACTATCAATTGCTTTCAGGAAAATGTAATAAGATCAATCTTACTATGGGGAATATGTAATGAACCCAATTCAATATTGTTATACCCATGGGTGGTGGGGATGTTGTGCTAGGAATCCAATGGTTACAATAATTAGGAGCAGTGGCTTTTAATTTTCAAAGGAACTTTCATGAAATTTTCATTGGCGGAAAAGAAATTGAGTTAAGAGGTATCCGCAGGCTTGGTAAGGTGATAGCTCTAACGGCATGATAAAATATTGAAAATGGGGCATCAAGGCGTTATCGCACAACTATACTCACTAGATGTTCAAACATCTAAGCCATCTATTCCTCAAGATCTCCAAAGGATCATTAAGCATTCCAAAGTATTTGAAGATATTCCCAAGGTCTTCCACCCACAATCATGATCATGAAATTCACCTAATTTTTTGGAGTGTTCCTCCTAACATCGAGGCATAGAGATACCCACTTGAAGAGTGAAATTAGTATGGTTGAAGAAATGTCCTGAGCTATCATTATTAGACCTAGCCAAGTTCTTACTCTTCACCGGTGGTAATGGTATTCAAGAAAGATAGCTCGCTGCGTATGTGTCCGGAATTATAGAGGAAGCAACAAGATCTCTAGTAAAGATAAGTTTCCCATTCAGTCATTGATGAATTGTTAGATGAACTACATGGGCAATCTATTTCCACAAAATTGGATCTTAAGTTCAGGGTATCATCCAAATCGAGAATGAAGGAAGAAGATATCCAAAAGCTTGACATTAGAGACTCATGAAGAGCCATTATGAGTTTTTTGGCCATGCCTTTTGGCCTTACAAATGCACCTTCCACATTCGAGGTTGATGAATTCCATTTTCAAGCCCTTCCTTGAGAAAATTTGTGTTAGTATTTTTTTGATGATATACTAATCTATATAGCAAGTCTTGGGAGGATCATGTGCAACATGTTGACAAGATGCTACAACTACTAAAAAGGAGTGACAACTATGGCAAACCATCACATATTTTGGAGTAAAGGAGGTAGAGTATTTGGGTCATATTGTATCTGGAAAGGTGTGAGGTGGGCCTAAAAAGATTAAATACATGATGGATTGGTTGATTCCCCAAACATTGAAGAATTTTAGAGGATTTTGGGTTTGACAGGTTACCACTGCAATTTTTTTTTGAACTATGGAAGAATAGCGACACAACTTTAATGGCACTAACTAAGAAGGATTCATTTTCATGGACTCCAGAGACAGCTAAATCTTTTGCGAACAACTTAAAAGAGGTGATGTGTACATCTCCTATCTTGACCCTCGGAACTTCACAAAAACCTTTATTGTGGAATATGATGCCTCTCGGGAAATGGAGCTGGTGTTGTCCTAATGCAAGAAGAGGCCCTTGGCTTTTTGAGAAAGTCCACCACTCAGGGAAAGGACTTACACAAACCCATTTATGAGGAGAGTATGGAAATACTACATTCATTGTTGAAGAAATGCGTCCTTACCTAATGGTAGGCACTTCAAGGTCAAAAGCAGTCATGATAGTCTTAAATACTTCTTGGAACAAAGACTATCTTGGAAGAACAATAAAAATGGTAACAGATATTGAGTTTATGATTTTGAAGTCGTCACATAAAGGGGAAGAAAATGTTGTGGCAGATGCACTCTCAAGAAAGGATGAAGATGTTGAGGCCTTTCTACGTGCTATCTCGATCATCAACAATTGGATAATAGAAGCAAAGGGATGAATGGAAGAATGATGAAAAAGTGTGGACTCTCATTCAAAGGTTGTGAGTTCCAATGCATGAGATACATTTACATGTAAAATGATTCACCTATAGTACAAGATCGCTTATATTTTATGTAAGAGCAACTCAAACAAAGGTACTATTGGAATTGCACACCTCTCCGGTGGGAGGGCACTTTCGGGATTTTTGAAAACCTACCATAGAGTCCGAAGGATATTTTTGGGATGGCCTTAAAACTAATGTTCAAGGTTTGTGAGTAGAATGTTTGGTTTCCAACAAAATAAAGGTGGAAACAATTAAGAATACAGGGTCTTTTACAACCATTATCCATCCCAAATCATTTGGGAGGGAGGTTTCCATGGATTTCATCACAAGGTTACCAAAGTGAAGGAAAGAGTGTCATCATGGTGATTGTTGATAGGCTGACCAAGTATACACTTTTGTGCACTCTCATCCCTTGAGCTAGATGCAGTTGCCACTGCATTCATGGGAACAGTTCAAAGCTACATAGCGGCCCAAAGATTATTGTAAGAGTGACAGAATCCCCATCTTCACTGGACATTTTTGGACAAGAATTATTTTTCTTGTTTGGGTACTCAATTGGATCATAGCTCATCCATCATCCCTCAATCTGATGGACAAATAGGGTAGTGAACAAATAATGTCTAGAGGCTACCTTTGTTGCTTTGTCTCTGATAAAAAAAACACAATGGTTCAAATGGTTGCCTTGCCAGAATGGTGGTATATAACACTTCCTTTCATGCAACAGAAATGACACCATTTATGGCACTTTATGGATTCCACCCTCCTATCCGCTTCTCTAAAGAAAAATATAAAGTTCAGGCAGTGGAAGATCACATCAGAATCAACAACAGAGTTCTCCAAATCTTAAGGACAACCTGACCATGGCACAGAATCGCATGAAACAACAAACAGATCAACATCGTAGTGAAAGAGGTTTGGAAGTGATAGGGGATTTGGTGTTTTGACTACAACCATACAAACAGATGTCCCTCAAACAAACTATGCAGGATAATAAATTAACACCAAAGTAATATGGCCCTTATAGGTGTTGCAAAAGATTTGGTACTATGACATACAAATTTGATTTGCTTGCATCTTCATGAGTACACCAGTTTTCCATGTTTCATGCTTAAAGAAAGTTATAGGTGACAAGATCAGTTCAAACTATATTGCTAGAACTTGGTGAGGAAGTAAAGATCATATTGGACACAAACCATCACTGACACAAGATTCGCCAGCTAAGGAATAGATCATTTCAAGAGTATCTCATTAAATGGAGAAACTACCAGTTGAAGATTCCACTTGGGAAGATGGTCTTTTATACAGAAGCATCAGAGTTAC
The DNA here is from genome assembly GCA_010110895.2 of Picea sitchensis. Classification (NCBI taxonomy): domain Eukaryota; kingdom Viridiplantae; phylum Streptophyta; class Pinopsida; order Pinales; family Pinaceae; genus Picea; species Picea sitchensis. The sequence continues at coordinate 25,212 of SNQJ01S0118975.1, forward strand.
TCAAGCATTGCGGACAACACTTGTCTCAAGGGGAGGCATGTTAAGGCCCTAATATTGGCTCATTACCCCTTAATTGGGGCATATTATATTAGTAATGTTATTTTATTTGTGTCGGCTTTAGGCCATTAGTTGTAATTATTATACCTCCTAGTCTCTATATATGCAAAGGTGTTTTCGTGTGAATCATCTTGTGCCCGAACATTTAGGTGGGGTAAAGGAGGTTGCCCCTCGAAGGGCTTATTATCTGAAATTATCTCTTTTCCAAGGCGTTGAGTACTTTTTCTGAGGTTTTCTATGCTATGATATTTGGATCTTAACAACAAAGCCCTTCACAGTCTGTTACAACCCCTTGCACTTAGCTAAGTCTACAGTATGCACAAAGAATTTACAAGCCACACTTGCACTTAGCACAACATCACATAAATGCCTCTTCCCTCTTTCCCTCTTTCTTACATAGCCTAGACATCTATTTATATAATACAAAACTAGGCCTGAGCATGGGTGAACCCATGGGCCAGCATTCCCATACCCTTTACATATTCCCCAAATCCCAAAAGGGACCCAAAAGGGGTCGAGATCCACGATCTCTGCTTCATCTTGAGCTCCTCCTTTGACAGGCTTTTGAAGTCCCAAAATGGAGTCCAAACTTGACCAAGGATCTCAAAACTTGGTCAAGGGGCCTTGGGCTAACGCTCACATGTGACTCAGTCACGAGTCACTCTGATGTCAGGAAGTTCTACTTCAGCCTCGAGCTTGGCTCGATCTGCTTCCAACTTTTTTGTGCTATGACCTCTTGTTCAACAAACTCTTGGATGACTATATCGTTCACAGATCCTTCAAGGCGTTGTTCAGCTGCATTAACTCTCTAGTTCTGCTCCTCGGCCTTAAACTTCTGTGAACAATTGGTAGGAATGCATTTTATGGATTGTAGTCTGAGTTACTTGCATAACTCTTCTTTGAATAGTGTGAATCTGTTGTTGGGCGGTGTGTTTCCCTTGAGATCTCTTCATTCGTTTCCACAACTGACAGAACTTCAATGTATTGTTTTGGCTTAATTACTTCGCCTCTTGAACCCGCGACTTCAGTGCTCTTAATTCTGGACTCTCAGGGAGTCTCTCGTATGTCAAGGCACTGTGATCACTCATCTTCTTGGATTCCATAGCAAGGGACTTTATTCTCTCAAATGCGCTCCCCGGCAGTTGTATCTTCAGTCCTTACATCTTGTGGGGTCTCGGTCACTGCACGTAGTTATAAGTCTGTGATGTGTTGTTGTAGCTACTGGATCACTTATTCAAGCTTTTCTACTTGCTGTGTAACTCGATCTTCTACCTTTATTTCTACGACTATCACAGAGTGAAGTGCTTTGTTGACCCTTCCTTTACTTCAAGTTGCTCAGCAAACAACTATTTTTTTCCTTGTTGTATATGTTCTTTTTCTTCATCGAACTTCACTTGGAAATATTTTCCTATTCTGTAGCTCGACATTGTTCTAAAAGTACTCCTTGTACTTGCATCAAAGCCTCAGTAGCTTGTTCTATTTCCTCTTGTGCTTTTCAAAGGCGACTTCGACTGTATCAACTAATCAATGGAGTTGGGTTGGATCACATCCTCTAAGCTCTGGGTGTTCCCAATGGTAGAGAGGCGCAATGGAGACTGTGTGGTTAGACTGTAGTGCTTGTTGTACCCCTCAAAGATCGATTTCAATCCTATCATACACTGCTTCCTACTTGGCCTCTTGTTTTTCTGCTTTTTCCAGCGAAGCATCGTTCAAGACTACTATGGGAAGTTGAAGTCGTCAGAGGTGAGGAAAGTCTGCATCTCGGTCATGGAGGCTTTTGATATCTTCCAAGAACAAGGTTTTGGAGGTGAACCCTTCCTCTTCTTCAGGGGGATCAACCTCATCTCCTTGCTTATGTTTGACTCTTTGTCATCTAACTCTTCGTCATCAACTCCTTTAGCAGGTGATATGGAAGCATTCTTCACGGATGCACTGTCTAGTCCTTGGACCTCTTCGGTCTTGTTTGTCCTGCTAGGTCTGGGTGTACCCTGCACAGTTTTTTGGGCTGTCGATGTTGGATATCTCTGTGGCATTGGCAGGGATAAAGGAGTGTTATCACTGAAATTTCGATCTGCACATGGCGACAAAAGAACTCCACATCAGCATCAAAACAGCAATGAAGGCATTCCTTGGGATTTCGGCCATACGTATGCTCCTA
>SNQJ01S0118976.1:0-10270 GCA_010110895.2 Picea sitchensis
GAAGGTCACATGAGAACGGAGCTAGCCTAGAGAGCCAATGCGCTAAGAGCACATCGGGGATCGGAGGATCGGGAGTTCCGAGTACATGTGCACCTCGACACCACAAACTCTGAAACCCCGACGAGAAGCTGTCGGATGGTCATATAGAAACCGGTCATGTGGATCCAAGGCTTAGCTAAGTGGGGCTGAGGCAACCAAGGAGTGAATAAGAGATCGGCGATCGATGATTGAAGTTGTCAAGACATCATGGGTGTCAAAACCCCGATAGAAGCAACCCCGAATCCCGACATTAAACCCGGGATTCGGCATTTTGCTAATATAGGCTTCTGGGGATTTCACAATTGTGGGAGATTAACCCAAAAATTTTAAATTATGATAGTGGATGTGTTACAGGTATATACATCAGAAAATCATATCCTCTTCCTTATCACTACTAGAGTAAAAGTAAACTATGAATAACTTAATGCATCTACATCTTTACCATATTTAATTAGGAGCTATCATTTCACCAACAATTTCTTACATACATCTACCTTCCAGTTGCCGCCAAAATATTGAAAATATTTGACCTCATTAGAAAAAACATGCTTCAAAGGCAAAGCCAAATGCTTGAAAAATCAAAGAGAACTAGATATCAATATTCACCAAAAAGTGCATCTCTCTAATGCACATTCCCATGAAACAAAATTGCATGTTGATCTTAAATGCACTTCCTGCAATCCCACGTGGACATACTTATCTTCTACTAACTCTACTTGATAATCTAGTGCTAAGTCCTCTATGGTAGGTAAGACCTACACGTTATTTTCCTCACCAAGAATGGATATCTTGTAGAGTTTTGGATTATCCACGTTCACTATTGAGTAAATGTGCATGTGCAAAGGTAGACTAAGTCTATTAGCATTATTTCCTACATGTTCCAACACTTCAAAAGGGCCATTTCTTAGAGAGTCAATTTTCATACCATGTTCTTGCAACCTCTCTTTGTTCATGTGAAACCAAACTCAATCTCATACCTTGAATGTCTTCTCACCTATGTATTGGTTATGCATGACCTTTCGTGCATATCTAAAATTTGGCAATGAACATCATGGGCCTTGTTAACTATTTTCTCCACTCTATGGATGATAACATATTGAAGATATTTCAATGAATACAATTGAAAAGGAAAGGGAATACCAAGGAGCTTAAATTTTTCCCAACTAACTACCTCCTTGTTTGGGGAGGGAGTTCCTTGGATCAGGAAAATTGGCCTACTTAGTGATAGATGAGATAACCCAGGGCCTCAATCACCACGACATAAAAGGATTGTCTTGGAGGGAACCCTTGTCATATAGACCTGAAAATCCCCACCTCCTTCGATTTACGCCTATTGATATACATAAAGGTTTAAGCCTCTAAGAAGAGAGACTCAAAATATCCAAGGTAGAAATTTCCAAATCCAAAGGATTTAAGAATTGGAAGAATGAAAGGTCATTTGACCATGTTTTGGGATTTCCCAAAGATAATTTTGATGAAGAGAGAATCAAGGTCGAAGCCTCAATTTTGGTTCATATCTTCACATACTGCTATGATGCTATCTAAGATGAAGTGGTCTCTAATGAAACAAGTTTAGTTTAGGTAAATGATTTTGGGTAGAATTTGCTTGATGTAGAAGGATAGAGCCTTGGCCAAAATTTTGTATGATATATTCAAGAGATTTATCAATCTTTATTTGGTAACAAGTTTGAGGTCACTAGGATTGGAATGAATTTGATCATTTATTTATTTATGTGCATTCCTAATGGTTTCTTCCTAATGACTTCTTTATACACATAGATTAGATTTGGCCTAACAAAATCCTAGTTGTCCTTGTAAAACTTGCATAGAAATTTGTCCAATCCCCATCACGTATCCTCAACCATCTCCATAGAGAAATTATTAGCTCATCCAAAGTCAACTACAATTGACAAATTCTCTCAAGCTTCTAATAAAATTGATAAGCAGGCCATGCCGAGACAAGTTTGAATATTCACTTTGTGTTCCTATGTGAAACCTTATGATTGGAATATTAAGCTATAGTGGTTGATAAATTCTCATTCAATATCCTATTTCTCAGTGAGACAACCACTAGTTTTTTTAAGCATAAAATCATTTTTCTAAAGCTTCCTTCATTTCTAGGGCCTTAAAGAAATCCTTCATAGGTATCATATATATCTTGAACCAAAGGAGCTCATTGTTCACAATTGAGCTACCTTGTGCTAGAACACTACATCAACTTTGAGAAAGTGTCAAAGCTTGTCAACCCTGGCTTGTGTTTCTTTATTAGAAGAGATAGATTACGATATGTGGTTGACTTTCTATAATTCTTCATTCACAATTGTGTGTTGTTTTTTATAGAAAAAAAGAAATTTGCCATCCTCATCCCATTAAAAGGGAAGTTGTTTCTCTATTGATATCATCCCACCAAGTGATTTGGACTTTGTCTCCCCTTGGCTTGGGAAAGGAACGTGAAACCCTTATGATACAATTAATAAAACTATAGTTCTTCAAGGGGAATACAATGAGAAGAAACGGGTCTTATGCATTTACATATTTTTAGTGCATCTCGATATAAGGAAATATATGATATGAGAGGGTGGCCACCTAATACCTACACATGCATGTTAAAATGATCCCAAGGGAGGCATATATATGGGGGCAAATGTATATGTAATAGAGGTCATCCTAATAAAGGGCCCACATATTCAATGAGTGTGAACATGTATATATATAGGTCAATATAGTCATTATTTATAGGAACATATAAACATATGATTTGGATGTATTAGGGTATTTGGAGGAGGTTCTCCTATTATTTAATGATATATTGTGTAGTTACTCATATCTATTATCTATTTTAGAGTTTTTATCCACATTTACATCTTATGTACATTATGTGTACTCTTGTTTATTACGCTATTTTAAGGATTTGGTACATAACAACTATCTCCACTTTAGTCAAACAAACATGTATTTTTCTTAGATAACATTGCTCCGTGTAGATTCTTCTAGATTCTTTCATCGCCCTTTTGATACTTGGATCAAGTGAACCTTAATTTAAATGACTTTTTCCTTCTAAATTTATTTGTTGTAAGCCCCACCTTGAGGGAACTCTAGGTGTTTCTTTCCCCACGAGGAACTCTAATGTGCAACTTGCATTCCATATCCTCCTATAAGATGAATGTGTTGAAATCTCCACATACTAACAAATGAGTTTCTATCATCTCGTCAACCATCCATCTCCAAAAAAGGACCCATTTGTTTGCATCATTATACACATAAAAGATGTCCAAGCCCAAGGTCCATCTATATTCAATCAAATCCAAACCGATCTTTGTGAGGGGTTCATCCTATATCCCATAAATAAGGTAGCGATCTAGGGGAAGATCAAAGTTTCTACTCCATCCCTACCCTTGACATGGTTTCTTATGAATGTAAGAACCTATGGCTAAGTAACATTTAAAGTTGTTTTAAAAAAAAATAAAGTGATTTTCACTTCCTAAATACACAATACATCAAAATTCTAAATAGAAGTCCATATTCTACGGACCATAGATTTTTGGTAGGATCAATGAGGCCCCTAATGTTCCATGATGGTACCTTCATTAGGAAATGATAACAATATAATCCATGCTTTCCTCATTAGCACCTAGCTTGGGCGAGAGTTTTGATCCGGATTGGATCATTATATTATTTGTCATCTATCTCACTACTTTTTGGGTTGAAAATTTGGAGGAATCAACTTGCAAGTCCATTTTGTCGGCTGGTCCAAATTTCAAAATTTGGGTCCAAAAGACAGTCATAAATCTTTCGGAGCCATTTTGAGGCATCAATCGATCTTTTTTTCGGTCCAAATCTTACAATGGAGGAATATTATAAATTCAACACATTGATACTTTTCCAACAACACAAATCATTCGTCAATCAGAATTCGTATGAGAAAGTTATGCCTCCCACAAGTTGACCTACCATATTGATCACCATGGTGCGAGTGGATGCCACATCAATCTCCATTACTTAGACATGTGGGGCTAGCCATGTAGTGGATTTTCTAAGAACATTCTAGAAGGTCCAAAACCTTATCACAATTGAAGGTTGAGGAAGTCAAAAACCTATCCCTAGATGGCTATCGAGCTATGTTAAATACTAGGCCACTAAGAGGAGAAGGAGTTCCATTCTTTTGCATAGTATATTGTTCCATAATTGAGAAAAACATCTGAGAGTGGTATTATGTGATCATAATAGATGACAAGATATTATGTAGCAACTATATAAGCCACATGTCAAAGGTAACTCCACAAAGAGTGCCTCTTTCTTTGTACTTGTATCATTTATTTACCAGAGAAAAGAGAGCAAAGTAGCCTCACCTTTTAGTTGGGTTTTCTCCCGTATTGGGTTTCCTAGGTCATATCTTGTGTTTATTTGTGGATGGTGTGAATGATTTTTACTATTCTCTAATTTTTTTGCGTTTATCTATTTTATGAGTAACTAAATATTCTGGAGATATAAAGGAAATCAACTTTAATATTAAATATTTTAGTATTTGATTAGATATGTTGTGATGATCTGTTCCAGTGGAATATCCATGACAATTTACAGATCAAGTTTGTACAAATTCGAAGTCACTCATCCATTAATGACTAATGCATGGAATGAATTTTCTAGGTTACAAATCGTGGGCTTCTATTGAGCTTCCTTAGGGTCAAAAACCACCAAGGATTTCAAAAAGGGAGGTGGGGGATGCACCCTCTTTGCTCCTCCTCGAGAAGAAGAGGATTGGGACAAGTGCACCACCTCCTTCCTAGCGAAGGAAGTTGTGGCCTTAATGAGTTCAAACATACCACGTGATCTTCACTTAGTGAATCTGTGACATAGCACCTGTGTTCATGGGATATTAAAAAATACCCCTAATTTCACTAGATATTGATAAATACCTCAAAAAATCCTTTTGTTGAGCCCCCCTTCTAATACATCTTTCAAATAAAAGGAACCCCTAGTTTTACTAGATACCCATTTTTATACCCCCCAATACCTATAAACCCCCCGATACCCACATCCCCCCAAATACCTACAATATATTGACTCTATTTTTCACAATTAAAAAAACCCCCTTATGAATGAACATGAAAGATATTGGTCAACAAGGTGAAGCCCACGTGGAACATACTAGAGGTTTTCTTCTTCGCATGCTATATATTTTCGACTATAGTTATCTTGTTGTGTTGGGAGTTCTTGCAAACTACCCTAAACCAACCTCCATTAGTGTTATTATTAGCTTCAAGTGCTAGTTGAGAATGAGCTTGGTCATCTTTATTAACATGAGCAACTAGTGGGCTTGTCTTAGCAATGAGAGGGAAATCATAGATTTTGGGGTTCAGGATTTGGCAGTGGAAGTGAGTATTCCACATATTAATATAGCACACATGAACTACTTAAGATATTTACACAAATTGAATATTAGAAAAGCCATTCCTTAGGGTTTGAGGTGAAAGAAATTGGAGGGGCTTGTGACAGATAAGGCCTCCTATCAACACAAAGATATTATCAAGAAGAGGTTGGAATTGCATGGGCAAGTCGAGAAACTCAACCCACATAGGAAAACAAAACTGTGTAGTGTGTTCATTACTGAAAAACCTTCAACCCTGGGTGAAAACCCAACTAGGGAATTTTCATAGACTTGGTCTTTGAGAAATTATGACAACACAATGTACTTCCTCAAGGAAGGAAAAAGAGAAAAATACCTTACTTAGGCTTTGCGTGTTGAGACGACACCAACCATGGGGCTCCCATACCTCATTAACCCAAGGCCTTAATCATTTCCTTTGGGGTTACATGGCTAAAAAATACCCAAGTCATACATACCTTTTATACATGTTAGAGGTATCTTCATCCCATAAATAGTAATATCAATGCTAGTGAATTATCATTACCTCGTGATATACTTTTAGAACAAAATTTGAGGGTTCCTTGGGCATGACTATTATGCTCACAATTACCAACAATAGAATTATTGTGAATTACCACAACATGAGATGTATCGGGTGACTCATTTTCAAGCCTAGGGAAGCTATGAAAGTCTCTAAAATTCCATATGGTAGTTGTTGGTCATCCATTCAAGGCTAATATAGGTCAATTTAGTCTAACAAGACTAGCAATTACAATTCTAGAACGAAACCAAATTCCACACACAAGTTCATCAAACCCTCAACTTAAAAACTATTAACATCATTAAACATTGGAATTATAAAAATATTTTTTTAAAAACAAATAGTAATGCTCATACACAACAAGCTGCCATCTCTCCTTCAAGTCCTCTTTAATGTCATTTCCATTAATTGAAGGGATTGAAACCCTCTAAGAATTTGTAAACTACTTTGAACGCCACCACCTCCATGTAGAATTCAAAATTTCTTACTTATAAGTCTATGCAGCACCAAAAGGCAAAGTCCTCTTTAATGTCATTTCCATTAATTGAAGGGATTGAAACCCTCTAAGAATTTGTAAACTACTTTGAACGCCACCACCTTCATGTAGAATTCAAAATTTCTTACTTATAAGTCTATGCAACACCAAAAGGCAAAATTTGAGTGTTTGACTTTTAACTACTTTTGAAGAGAATATAGTTACTTGTTTTGAAGAGGATATAGTTACTTGTATTGGTGTAGACTACAATTATTCATGTTGCCATTAACACCATAATTACCATGCACACCTAAAACTCTTGTTGGTCTCTCACACTACTTTTGTTGGAGGGAAGGAAAGGAAGGCCACACTGTTTGCTTGTCATAGGAAAAACACTCAAAAGCACTTTCAACTTGGTTGCCAGCACTAGCACCTAGCACTTTCATAGAGGCATTGAAATTATTTACTCATGAACGTCCCTCCGTTTCTTTCATTGAGATTATTTTGTTGCATTTTTCTTCTGTTCTTTTAACCAATAACGTATTTACAAATATTGTTATTTTTCAATGTGCCTATCTTATGTTTTCTATTATATTATTTATTGATTATTAGTATTGCTTTTCTAACTCCTTGAGCTAAGCTAAATTCAAGGCCTTAAAGACTCACATAAACTCTTAATTGTAATAACAATATAATCATGATTATTAAGAATCTCTTGCATTTGAAAAACTTACATGTTCTAAGCTCAATACCATAGTTAAGTTTATCTTCTACACTCAAGATTAATTAAATGTGGATAACCTAGCAAGTAATGTTCATTTTTCTTGTAAGTAATGATAATTTTTTAACAGCCCTGATTTTATGGTTCACTTATTCAAGTATCTCAATTATATAAATTCTTTCATCCATTGAAAAAAGACAGATTAGTAAAACGAAAATAATCCATTCAAAGCTTATCAGTTCATTAATTGTATTGATCTTGATCTCTCATTGGATTGGGGCTGCATAATAATAAGCATGGACGTTATGTTTAGGATCATAGCTTATGTATTATTAATTAAAATTCTTACAGATTTAACATCCTTACTTAGTGGTTGTGAAGTAATCCCACTTGCCCCTAACTCCAGCTCAGATAGCATTGAGACAGTTAAGATAGCATTGAGCAAGAATGCAGAAGAGTAGACAAGTATTATTAATTAAAATTCTTACAGATTTAACATCCTTACTTAGTGGCTGGGAAGTAATCCCACTTGCCCCTAACTCCAGCTAAGATAGCATTGAGCAAGAATGCAGAAGAGTACACAAGAATTCCATTGTCTGTCCACCTAGAAGAATAGTGATTAGCGAGTAAAGGAGAGCCAGACACTCTGTAATCAAATTCTGGCGAATACTCAGAGAGAAGATAACTGCCAATTCCCCACTTCACCCAAACTAGGCCTTGCACAACACTATATATCCATTTCCCAAAAACATTTATACCCACAAATCCTGCTAATGTGCAGCACCATACAATGCACACTATCTCCAAATTTATGACTGCCCAAAGCATAGGAGGCACTCGCAGACTAAGATGAGATCTAACCAAATACAAATGCAAGCAGTCCATGCCCAAAGCAATACCAATGGCAGTCACTATTACAACAACTCTAAGTTTAGAGGGTGGCATGGAATGTATTTCATACCATTTTCCTCCATCTTCTTCAAATGCAACAAGTAAACCCCAACCAATAGAGCAAATCAAGTTGACACAACCGATCATAAACGATAAGCTCCTCAGGCTTAGAAATGATGATGTGAAGTTCAGCACTTGGCAAACATTGGTGTTATCTGCATTAGACTTGACCAGAGCTTTGGTCACAAAGACATTGGCAACAAACCCAGTTCCTGTACTGTCCACAAGGTAATCTCTCATCGCCCTTCTTGCTACCAGAGAACTAGAGAAACCATCCACTCCGAAATAGAGAGTTAGTTTAAGGTTGATGAATACTTCTGCTAACCTTGGTACCAATAAAGTGGCAGGGTTGTATTTTTCTAGGGCTGAGCATATTCCGCTCTTATCCATGTAATTTTCCAGGGCATTTGAAGTCATGACTCTGATTCTTCTACCTGCCTTATCCTTACACCTGAAAGATCTTATCAGCATCTTTGTCCACTCATCATCACATGCTGGATGCAATGGAATGCAGATACACATACACTCTTCTTGATCGATGGATCTGTCAGAGATCATATCACAAACTGCAGCAGGGAATTCCACCCTGGAGTCCCCCTCTCTCAATCTCTACCCTCCATGAGTCTCCTTTACATGAAACAGGCCATGGTTACACCCATGGCATCCATTTCTCAGACAATCCAGAGATGGGGGTAGGCACAACGAATCAGACAGTCTTTTTAGTGTTCCTGGCAGCCTACGAGCAAGCATGATTGTCATTTCTTCCACCGTCCAGAATACAATGCATCTGCAATCTGTGCTGCAATTAAATATCTCTGCACTGACTTGTGCAGATTGTAGAGGATGGTATGGCAGCAGGATGGATTGCACATCATATGCATAGGAGATGTACTTCATGAAATCGCTGATCGAAGAATTGGGCCGATGGGTTGACAGCATGACAACATAAACATTTTGATAATCCCTAGTCTTACATGTGGTCAGTCCAAACCTATTTATGAGCTCGAGTTTGGGACCTCTTAGGCTGGCCAGAACATCCCTGGCACCCATCTCCCGATCGAGCCTTCCTCTTAACATACTTGTAACAAAAACCGCTAGATTGCCTATGTAGGCTATTCCTAAATCGGGAAAACTAGCTGAACCTGTCACTGTTTCACTTAGCTCAAACTGTGCTAAACCATTATTACACAGCCATCCCAACCATACAACTAGCTTTATAATCATTTGCATCATAGACAACCTTCCTTGCCAACATTTGAATACTGCCATTTCAAAATAAATACGATGTAATGTTAAGTTTCCTAGATTTGCTAACAGAAACTCTTATTTCCATCTGTAATCTTCACTGAGGCAGAGGTTCGACCTCATCTTTGGGCATGAGGATATTCTTGGAACTTTTTCCTTGGCCAATATTTGCATGAGAATTCGTGGGATAATGTTGTTTTGGGCTCATATTCAGCATGGAAAATATCTGCACGTCAGAGGTCAGCGAAATNTGCAGATACACATACGCTCTTCTTGATCGATGGATCTGTCAGAGATCATATCACAGACTGCAGCAGGGAATTCCACCCTGGAGTCCCCCTCTCTCAATCTCTGCCCTCCATGAGTCTCCTCTACATGCAACAGGCCATGGTTACACCCATGGCATCCATTTCTTAGACAATCCAGAGATGGGAGTAGGCACAACGAATCAGACAGTCTTTTTAGTGTTCCTGGCAGCCGACGAGCAAGCATGATTGTTATTTCTTCCACCGTCCAGAATACAATGCATCTGCAATCTGTGCTGCAATTACAGATCTCTGCACTGACTTGTGCAGATTGTAGAGGATGGTATGGCAGCAGGATGGATTGCACATCATATGCATAGGAGATGTACTTCATGAAATCGCTGATCGAAGAATTGGGTCGGTGGGCTGACAACATGACAACAGAAACATTTTGATAATCCCTAGTCTTACATGTGGTCAGCCCAAACCTGTTTATGAGCTCGAGTTTGGGACCTCTTAGGCTGGCCAGAACATCCCTGGCGCCCATCTCCCGATCGAGCCTTCCTCTTAACATACTTGTAACAAAAACCGCTAGATTGCCTATGCAGGCGATTCCTAAATCGGGAAAACTAGCTGAACCTGTCACTGTTTCACTTAACTCAAACTGTGCTAAACCATTATTACA
>SNQJ01S0118979.1:0-10418 GCA_010110895.2 Picea sitchensis
AAAATTTCACCCCAAAATATTCCCTTCAAAATTTCCCCCTCAAATGTTTCCCTCCAAAATTTCCCCCCATTTTTTTCGTTTATTATTTTCCCTTAAAAATTAAAAACATTTTTTACTCTTTTATTTCATTTTTTATTTGTTAATTACAATATTTCTCATGTTTATCCCACATTCATTAAACATAGCAATGATCCATATAATTTTAGGTATATATGTAGACAATATACCTAATTTTTATTTATCCCACATTCGTTACACTAATAGTAATTTATATCATCTGTGTTATATACACACAGTCTTTTTTTGTCTTTTTACATTGTGTGATATCTTGTGCAGTATTTGTTAAAGGATTTGGAGCAAGCTACAAGGGAGAAACATCGAGAAGACATTTGAGGAGAATCTAGCATTTGAAAGGTTAATTATTTTTTAAATTCTTACCATTTACCAAAACAACAATTATCAAATCATCTTTGAATCACATAATAATTTTTCATGCAAAAATTAAAAAACCTTGAATTTTTTTAGATGTTTTCTAATTTTTTCTAAAAAAATCCCAACTTTTTTTTAAAAATTAAGACTTTTTTCAAAAAAATGTAACAAAATATTTAAGATTTTTTGAAAAAAAGAAAAAAGAAAAAAGTCAATTTTAGGTATAGTTTTGTAAAAAAAAATAGTCTTTTTATTGTTTTTTACATAATTGTTTTTAGTTTTAGCCCATGGTGGTTACTGGGAAATTCTTGGGGCCTGGTCATGGGGGTTGTGGTGATGTCGGGCATCACCCTAGCCCCCACAACCAAGTTTTGGGGCTTGGTCGTGGGGGCTGGGGCGATGTCGACATCACCCCAGCCCCCCATAGCCAAGGCACGGTCGTGACATAAGCCTAATAACTCCATGGGTCAAAAAAATTTAAATATGGGTCAAAAAATTTATATATATTTTTTAAATTAGTTCTTATATTCAATGTTTTTTGTTTTAGTTTATTATAATGTAAAAGGCATAATTTTTTTTTTTTTTTATCTTATAGGAAAAATGGCAGGAAAGAGGTTATCTATGAATATATCTGGATCACGACCTACAATAACGCCATCCAAAATTGCAACTGGAACCTCCATGAATTCTAGGAAACAAATTGATAGCATAACACTTGATGTGACTTGAGCTATCAAGGGAAATGAAGAATGTTAAAGAGTGGAAATCTGTGGAAGGTGAAAAGAAACTGGAATATTCTTGGTTTGTTAAAGGAAAGTAAGGCAACAATGGAGATCATATATATTTGTATTGTTTCGAATTAGAACATGTGTAAGGAAATTATCAGGCACTTGACTTGTTACAAGATATATATTTGGTGTCAACCACAGATATTGTTTATGCACTTATCAAACAAGGAAAAACTTATATCAAGTTTAGATATTGTTTCAAATTGAGCAATTATAACAAGAATGAATGTCTTTTTCAGAATATTGTGCATACATCGTTGATGACATTGAGAAAGGAAGTGTAAGTTTTTTATTTTTATTTTTGTGTTGTTTGTTATTTTTAGTATCATGTTAATGTTTTAATTTTATTTAACATGAAAATGTTATATTTTATTTTACATAATTTTGTTGAACGAATTTCACATATTAATGGGGATTTACTCCAGAGAGAATAATATCATGGATGTCATTAATGCTTTTCATATTGAAAAGATATAAGAATGAAGGAAAAAGAAACAGAAAGTAATGGAGGTTGAACCTGCAAGCGTAGATAGAGAAGAACATGAAAGAAGAAAGAAAAATCCTCATTCTAGAAATCTTAAAAGGGTTACATTTGAAAATGAGGAAACTCCAAATGAATATTGTTTTGAGATTAGTCCCGATGAGGTTATCACTCCTTCTTGCAAAAAGAATAAATAAGATAAACACAAAAGAGTGATGGTTGATGATGAGTTCATTCCTATTGATTATGAAGAAATCGTTGATTTAGATTAAACACATTTAAATCATAAGAGGAAGAAAACAAATGTTGATGATGTTCAAGAAGCCATTGCAAGCTCGAAGTATTATAGTGAAAGTCCTAAAGGTAGTAGGTAAACAACAACAAGAAGTGTTGATCTAGAGGATGGTATTATGAAAACAACACAAAATGTCATTCGAAATAGAATGAGGATGATGAGCTTAGTTGATGATGGCCATACATTTCAATTGAATGTGAAACAACTTTATAAACCCACAAAAGGGCAAGAAAAATATCAAATTAGAAAACCACATCACTTGCATATTTACAATTTGAAAGCATTGATTAGGTACAATCCATATGCACACATGGTTGAATACCTAGTTCTTGTTGACCCAATGGAAGTTCCTATGAGGAAATAATTTGATAGATCAAAATGTTTTGACTACAAATATTATGTTATTGGAGGAAATCATTCTGCAAAGGCTAGAAGAGAATTGATGTAATAATATCCCAATGATCCTCTTTTTGAGACAGACAAATGCATAATTTATGTCAGTTTGATAAATTCAGAAGCAAAGTTATTGGCATGGGATCATAACACAGACAATGAGTATATAATGTCCATGACTTTCATTCAAAATGTGAGATTTCTCCATAATGAGTTTTCTGAAATATGTTGTGGGGAGAGATAAAATCTTGATGTCAAGTTTCGGAAGCAATGTTGTATGGAAATAGGATTCTCACTTGATGATGAAAATACAAAAGAAAAAAAATCACAAAGGAAGTGATATATTTAAAGTTGTGGATAGTTATTTTCAATTGAGATTTAGAACTGGACAGGTATGGGATTTGATAGATGATATCTTCACATTATGGGAAAATATTAGTATAAAAAATCAGAGAGCTAAGAAAGCTAAACCGTTGATATGTGGCACAAGTAAGATAGGTCCTAACATAAAAAATATTCAAGAAGATATGACTATAACACCTTGGACATCAATACAAGGAGTGAAGGATGATAAACTTATCATAACTATATTATCACGTGTTAGGTCGGGATAATTTTCAATGGAAGAAATGTGTGATGAATTTAAAAAGTAAGTTTGTTGAGTTATTTTTATTTATGTTAGGACAAGAAAATTAATTTTTTCAGTTTAACATATCAATGTTCTAAGTATTTTGTTCTATATACCATTATAACATAAAAAAAAAAATATTTAGTCACAAGGTGTATATGATAATACAAGAGGAAATGTTCAAGATGTTGAATGAAGAAACTTTGGATGATGTTAAACTCAACTCTCCATATTCAAGCTCTACAACAGTATTGAAACAATTTTTTGTTGCATTAAAAAAGGTATGTTGATTGTAGCGTCCCCTCCATTATGACAACAATAGTGATGCACAAAAGGTAAATACTTTTTTTTTCTTCGCATTAGGAATTTAAATCGTCACAACATAAATTAATAGCATTACAAGAGACACATCACCGAAATCAATAACGACATAAAGCCAATGCATTGACATAAATAACAATGACACATGATCCCACATAAACATAAATAGCGATGCAATTCAA
Source organism: Picea sitchensis (assembly GCA_010110895.2). Classification (NCBI taxonomy): domain Eukaryota; kingdom Viridiplantae; phylum Streptophyta; class Pinopsida; order Pinales; family Pinaceae; genus Picea; species Picea sitchensis. The sequence continues at coordinate 3,518 of SNQJ01S0118979.1, forward strand.
TACATCACAATCAACTGAAGCAAATATATAAATAATGATCAACCTTTGGACATGCGCACAAACCAAACATGCACACAAACTAGACATGCACACAAACCAAATATGCGCAAAAACCTTTGGACATGACAAAGATCCTTGGATCTCCTCAAAAACTCCCAAAATACTTCAAGGAGTTGCTCCCCAACTTTTCAGGATAATATCTCATTACAACTTAAGATCACTTAGATTCTTTCCTTCGCGCTCTGGAACCTTATGACCAACATGAATATGTTTGATGAGACTCTTCTCTTATAATATTGTCGCAAAGGCCAAGGAATGGTATGATAGTATTCTCTCAGGAACAATCATGAGTTGGGATCTCTTTCAAGAATGTTTTACAAAATATTTGGAAAGAACAAATATTACCAGTCCCTTTACGATCAAATCTACAACTACAAAAGAAGTTCAAAAGAAAGTATAAGAGATTTCAGTGATAGGTTAAATACCCTCATAAGGAGTTTTCCTCAAGATTTCAACCCTTCCCAAGATACTATCCTCAAATCTTACATATCAACCATGAAGGACCCATGTGGATTTTTAATTGGAAGACACCCTACAACTTTGTTCGAAGCTCAAGAAACAGCATGTGAGATCAAAGAAAACATAGCCTCATTTCTCATGCAAGAGGGGGGCTGTCTTGAAGAGACCTTTCAGATTAATCAAATTGATGACCTTCTCTTACCAAACCCTCCCTGTGATATCAATAAATACCTACAAAAAGAATGAGAGGAGGCCGATAAAAGGGAAATCCATCGCATGTTGAGTCTATTGGATAAAGAAAAGAAAGTAACATCAAAGACTACACCTCACCCAAAAAATGAGGTTTTGAAGGTTGAAAGGAAACAAGCAACAAAGCAGGTTGAAGAAGAGTTTTGAAACGTATTCAAAAAGTCTTGGCAGTGCCTCATAAAGAGAAAAAATTTGGTATCATCAAAAGTGAGAAGAATGCTCTTTCCCCAAGAAAGACCAAATCAGAAGGTTTTATGGATAATGTCAACATAACCCATCAGGTTCTGGAAGAAGGGATTGACATCACCTTCATTTTAGAAAACTCCCTTTTCCTTGATGAGGAAAAGAAGGAAGGATCTTGGGTCTTATATTTTGATGGTGTGCACTCAAGTGCAAGCTCAGGTGTAGGGATAGTATTGAGATCACTATACAAAGAGACTACCACTTTCTCGTATAGTATTGAGTTTAATTGTACAAACAAAATCGTCGAGTATGATACCTTCTCTTATGCATGAATATTCCTATTGATATGAACATCAAGTCTCTGCACGTGAAAGGGGACTCCGAATTAATCGTTTCACAAGTTAATAAGAAATTCACTGCTAAAAACCCAAGGTTGAAACAATACAGAGATACCATATGGGACGCCATGAAAAAGTTTGAAAACTTTTTCCATTGAAGCCATCCCTAGGAAAGAGAATCATTTGGCAGACAACCTTGTTGTTTCCACTTCCACTCGGAAAATTTTTAAGGAAATCAGTCTCTATAAGGTCGAAGTGAATTACAAGCCCTCACTACCTGATAACTTGGAACATTGGCAGGTTTTTGATAATGAAAGCCATATTCTACATTTTCTCCAGAATGAAGGCGAATTCTCGGAAGCCCAGATAAACTTATTGGTGAAAACGGGAAATATTGAGATCATTGATTTAGTTGACAAAACCTTACCTAAAGGCATCATCCCCTTAGAGAACCTTTTTTATCAAAACGACATGTATAAGGGGAAGTTTTCAAGAAAACTCGATGACGAGATCATTGAATTCAATATTGGGACCGAGGAATCCCCAAAGATGATCAAGTTTGGGAAAGGATCAATCTTTGATGAAAGAGAAAATTTGATTTCCCTCATAAGAGAGTTTAAGGATGTCTTCACCTGGTCTTATGAAGATCTACAGGCTTATCGAGAAGGTGTCATACAACATGATATTCCCCTTTGTAACATCCCTCTCTACTAAGCACACTATTATTGACTTATTCTTTGAGGACACCCCCACTCTACTAAGAAAACTATTATTGACTTATTCTTTGAGGACACTTGCTTGCAATTGATCCGGGTATGGTACATTGTGATTTCATTCATAGTATGGGTTATATATGATGATGTTGAGGTGTCATGGCTTTTATATATATATATATATATATATATATATATTGACAGATTCTTTTGACGAGTCATCCTGAGTGTTATGGCTTATATGATGATGATGTTGAGGTGTTATGGCTTATATATATATATATATATTGACAGATTCTTTTGACGAGTCATCTTGAGTGTGTAGAAAACATGACAGGTTAAGGATGTTGATGGAATCAATGGATTCCCTTGGACTTCAGATTCAGCCAGGGATTGGATCGTATCTATTGAGTATTTCATTTCACGCACATATGTTGTATTATTTATTATAGTATGATTTTTGTATATGGAATTATTGATAGTGTTTTTTTCAGTAGATGCAGGCTTAACGATGTTTGCTAATCCAACTCACATAAGGAGTAGAGGGCCATGCACATAAACTAGACATTTGAGGGAGAGGTGTGACAACATCCCTGTCACAGCCTACTAGCACTCCCACCGTGGTCTGAACTGTAGGTTAATGATTACCTAGTTTGAAAGGTCCACGATGTCATGAGGGAAGAATGAGACAGTCGCTCATGAATATTTATAAGGAGCACGCAATAAGGCGGAGTCCTTATTCCATAGAAGCCCTTAGTCTCTCACATGGTCGATTGATTGGAGTGTTGACTCCAAGGTTCGGACAACTTCCAAAACAAGTCTAAGGCAAGTGGCACCCTTGGAGCAGGAAGGTGTGTCTTGAAGGGCACATTGCATAATTAAACTTAAGTCAATAAATCTAGATGGCCTAGAAAACATTGAAATATTTAGACCTTGTTGGATTAACTAATTAATTAAACAATAGATTATTAGTTGAAAAATCTAACAAGAGTCTAAGCCTGAGTCTAATTTTAATTTGGGGACTAATTAAAATATTAAATTTGGGATAAATCTAATTCTAGGAAAAGGTGGGAAAAATATAAAGATTGAATAAAATGCACATGTGTGCATGAATTTAATAAAAGGGAAATTTTAAATAGAAATAAATAATAACTTGAGAGGTTGATTGTACATAGAATAGAATCTAGAGTCAAACTACACTAGTCTAACTAAAAGAAGACTCCTAATTAAACTCTAACTAAGATCTAGTTAGGAGACACTCCTTAAATGATAATCTGGGGAACAAAGGGACACCTAGGTGTGGAAATAGGAACACATTGAGGAATGTGAGGAATTTTGACCTTTTTAAATAAAATAAAAATGGTAAATACTAGTGTAACTTGGAGATAATGTGACAAGTTTGTGAGTGAATAATCCAAATTAAAATTTACTAAAAATTTAATTATCTGTGCATGAGGACATGTGTTAGTGAAGAAATTTCTATAAAAACAATTTCTGGAGAAGGGAAAATGATCTGATTTTCTGAGCATTGTTATGCTGCCAAWTTTTTATTGGATTGTGTTTTACTAGTGAGATTTGGGATACCAAGCTTGTAAAAAGAGTGGAAGCTTTCCSTTGCGAGGGCAAGTCTTGGAGCTATTTTATTGGTTTCTTGTGTGTGGCCCCTTTGCGGCTCAGGGGGCTAAGGGGGAAGAAGAGTACCCCTAGCATTGGCTAGGAGGTACCGGTGAAGTCTATGTGATTATCAAACAAGGGAAAGGAAGGAGTGCAAGACTTTGAAGGCATATTCATTAAGCAACAATTCATTGGTTCTGGTAATTTTATATTCTGAATTTTATTCTTAGCATTAGTGTAGTTGTATGTTAGACTGATAAGGACACTGTAGAAACATTGGAAAGCCTGAATTCCAATTGTTGTCAACGAATATTATTTCAGAGTTTATTATTTTTAAATTACAATTGCTTCTAAACGGATAATAATTATAGTGTTTATATTTTAAATTTTCAATCTAATGTCGGATGTTTTCCGCTCTCTAAATTGGGGTGGCTTGATCCTCATTGTGAAACTCGAATTTATATTGTGAGTGGTATATGTTCTAAATTTGTATTTTATCTATGTTTAAGTTTGAATGATCAGAGTTTTTAGTTGAGATTATTATGGAATTAACAATGTTTGTTCGTTGGTAAACCAAGGAGTTAGTTCTGAAATTTTATCATGAGTTTTCTCTGTTTTATTTTGTTGAATCCTAAATCAACCCAGTCTGGGGATCTCTGTTGTTTTATACCCTAAATTCGAATTTTGTATCGTGGAAATATTTGTTGAACTTTTGTCTTTTCAATTTCATTTGTAATGTGGACCTCTATTGAATCTCGTTCAAATCTGAATTTATATGTGGATCTTCTGTTGAATTCATTGAAAAATCCAAATTTATTAATAACTTGGAGTCTTTGTGTGTTGTACATAAAACCAAAACTTTCAGAATCATGAGAAGCTTGTTAATGGTTTCTGGGTTGACTTTTGACATGTAGTGTTTTAGCCTCTTCCTTGTCAAGCTATACATGTGACTATAGGTTAGAACCTAGCGTTGGCCCGAATGGTGCTTTTCGGAGCTCTGGGACTCCAATGCTCTAGAGGTTTCATAAACTTGAACAATCCATTTAACCTAGAGTGATTACCGACCAAATTTGGTCGTAAAGAGAGATCGAATGATAGTTGTAGGTTAACCCTACCCTTCCACCTTCCTTTGTTAAATTCTTAAAACTTAATCGAACGGATGACAAAGATTATCCTCACATGGAAATCTACAGTGGAGATCCACTACAGAACTCTGGGCTTCAGGGGTTTTCTCTTCTTCACAACTTTAAACTGTTTTACCTGGATTTCTAAACTGTCGAAGGGCTCGGGGATCTAACGATTGACCCTTCCCTTGATTAACAGTTGACATCCACTCTGAAATTCAGGATTCTAGGAGTCCCTCACCTTTTTGTAACAACGAATCAGTTTTTTCGAAGTATCGAATCCAAAATAACTCGGAGATCAACGGTTCCCATGCCTTGCTCTGATCTACAGCTAGAAGAAACTCTGGGGCTTCGAAAGTTTTTGCAACTACAACTCTTGATACCTCATAACTAGCGAAGTTCGAACCCACAGATCTAACGGTCCTTGATTAAACATCGACAATGGTCAGGATTAACTCCAGTCTCCGAGGGTTCGACAATTTTCACACCAAAACAACTTTCAACCACCACCTCCTAAATGACCGAATTCTAAATACTCAGAATCTACAGACATGTGTACCCAACCTCTAACGGTAAGGATTTACTTCAGACTTTGGGACTCTGGGAGCACCTTAACTTTGTCAACTACTTCTCTTTTTCCAAAGTGTCGAACTACCAAAGCTCCGAAAATCAAAGGCTCGTAGATCTAACATCCCTCGATCGATCATTAGATATACGAATATCCTTCACTCTGGGACTTCGAAGCTTCAGGGTTTCTTAACTCTTTATAATTATGACCCCAACTCGTTGAATAGTCAAACCCTTAAGGATCCAATGGCTAGTATTCACTCACCGATCTACGGTGTAGTTTCACTTCGCAACTTTGGGCTTCGGGGCTCTGTTAATACAAACAACTCAGATCTGCTGAAGTGACGAAGCCTGAAGGTCTCTAGGTTTTTAACGAGTGCACAACTTATGTCTAATTGGATGGTCATGGGGATTTTGACTCCTCACTATCATATATTGTCCAATGTTTCCTTCAAAGGGTTTTCACACTCTTGTTTTCCTCACTTAAATCTTGCACACACTTTTTCTCCTGAGCTCTGGACTCTAAATGTTTTCTTGTGCATTTATGTGCCTCCCCTGTGTAAGATCGCATTGTCTCTCCTGAGGTTCAAAGGGTTTTCACACTCTTGTTTTCCTCACTTGAATCTTGCACATGCTTTTTCTCCTAAGCTCTGGAATCTAAATATTTGTCTGCGCATTTCTGCACCTCCCCTGTGTAAGATCGCACTGTCCCTCCTGAGCTTCATCCTTCTGAATTTTTAAATCCTTTGCCCGCCTTGAGTGGTCTCTGTGCACATCGTGAGTTGCTTCTTCTAAACTTGGGCCTTCAAGGAGATTGTCTATGCACTTCTATAGTTGGCTCCGGAAGTGTTTCACTGTGACACCCAGAAGAGAAACTTCAGGCTTCTTACATAACTTTTAACTCATTCTCAGAACAGACTTCCACCCGTTTGTAGAATTTCTTCATCACAGTATCAGTTAGTTAAGGAAGTACAGAGTATGATTACGGTATTCTCTTGCGTTTTGAAATATTTTCTCTTCTCTTATTTAATTGGTTTATAATTCAGATATCTTGGAGGATTGTCACTCCTTTCCTAGTAAACTTGAGTAAAGTTGAAACTGTCATGATTGATAGATTGCCTAAATAAGGGTCTCTGGTTTTTACTGTTAAGTTTCAGTCATGATATTATGTAAATTATTCCTATCCTTTAAATGAGTAAGATGATGAATTATTGTAATAGTATGCATTGGTGTTATGAAGAGGTTACCACGTTACCATATTTTATGTTTTTGAAGAATTTGTAGTTAAGAATGATAGAAATTATAATTTATTTTTGGAATGGATTGAAGATATGGGAATTAGATACTTCCTTGTTCCTTAGAACAGTTTCCAGTATTGAGACCTTAAATGGTCAAAATCAATCGGATGAATCCTAGACTTGAGCATTGATTATGTGTCTTGGAGGTCCTAACCTTGCAGGATAGATTGGGTGGGAAGACATTGTATGTGATATTACGTAAAATGGAAGATCCCTAATACATTGAAGTTGTATCTAAATATATTTGCAATGAGATGAATGGAATATACTGTGTAATTATGAAGTATGTTAATATT
>SNQJ01S0118979.1:10428-37854 GCA_010110895.2 Picea sitchensis
CACTTAAAGACAACTATCCTCTACCAAACATGGGGTATCTTTTGCAAAGGGTCACCAGAGAAAAAATGATGTCCATGCTTGATGGTTTATCAAGATACAATCAGGTTTTGGTAAATTCTAGATGACCAACTAAAAACCGCTTTCACCACCCCTTGGGGAACTTATAAGTATTTGAGAATGCCCTTTGGAATAACCAACGCAGGGGCCACTTTTCACTACGCCATGGATTACGATTTCAGGGATTTAATTGGTAAAATTATAGAGATCTATAAATATTATCTAACTACTATCTCCAAAAAGAGGGATCAACACATCCAACACTTAAGGACGATTTTTCAAAGATGCAGGGAGTATGAAATTTCTCTCAACCTTAAGAAATTAATTTCCGGTGCTGAAAAGGGAAAGTTGTAGGGTCATATTATATCTAAGGATGGAATCACAATATATCCTACCAGGGTTGAACCCATCAAGAAGATCCCTCTCCCTAAAGACAAGAAAGCCTTGCAATTTTTCTTTTTCCAAATTAACTTCATAAGGAGGTTCATTATAAACTTTGTCGAGATTGTTAAACCCCTTAATAGATTATTAAAGAAGGATGTCTATTTTGAATGGGACAATGAAGGTAATCTATCCTTCCAATGTATCAAGAAAGGAATAACTATCACTCCCATCCTGGTCAGTCCAAATTTTGTTAAGGATTTCATCACATTTTATTTTGCTTCGAAGGACACCATTGCGGGAGTTTTATTACAGAAAAATGATCAAGGGGACGAACAACCAATTTCTTTCATGAGAAAGAATATTAGAGACTCTGAGTTGAATTACACCATTACAGAAAAACAAGATTACGCTCTAGTTAATTCTCTCAAACATTTTCGAACTTTTGTGGGATACAACAAGATCAGAGCCTGCGTCCCCTACCCCACTGTAAAGGATGTTTTATCGCAACAAGATTTCCTTGGATCAAAGGGAAAGTGGGTTTCACGGATATAGGAATACAATTTGGAGATCAAACCATCCAAGATAATTAAAGGGCAAGGATTGGCCAAAAGGATGACATAGATCAACCAAGAGGCCATCGAGGTAGGAAAGAAGGAAAAAATCAACATTGTCGTAAAATTTGAAATCGAGAATAGTGAATGGTATTCAGATGTCATTTATTACTTGAAGAACCTTGGTTGCCCTGATAATTTGGTATAACATAAGAGGAGATCCATAAGGCTCAAAGCTATGAATTATTTCCTAATAGAGAAAGGTCCTGGGTGGAGAAACCTCGATGGGGTGATCCTCAGGTGTGTAAATAAGGAAAAAGAAGACAAGTTGATGGCCGACCTTCATTCAAGGCACTGTGGGGGCCATTTTGTAGCACACACCACTACCCATAATATTTTAAGGGCAGGATATTATTGGCCCACCATTTTCTCCAATACACACCGATATGTCAGATCTTTTCAATCGTGTTAATTATTTACCGACAAGCAACACCCTCCTTCCCTTCTCCTTAATCCAGTCATCGTAGAGGCACCCTTTCAAAAATAGGGATTGGATTTCATTGGTGAGTTCAAGGAAAACTCTAGTAATGGGTATCGATGGATTTTGACTTCCATTGACTACTTCACCAGATGGGTGGAGGTTGTCCAAACAAAGAAAGAAACAAAAGAGGTTGTGATGAATTTCCTTGAGGAAAATATTATCACTAGATTCGATGTTCCTGCTAAAATAGCATCAGATAACGCCAAAATTTTTAGCTCAATGCCAGTCAATGAGTTTTTCTTTAAGTGTGGGATCGATTTATCACACTCCTCAAATTATTACCCTTAAGGAAACAAATTAGGAGAATCCAACAACAAAAAAATCATGAATATTGTGAAGAAGATTGTTGGGGAAAACAAGAAAAGTTGGGATAGTAAAATTAAGTATGTCTTATGGGAAGATCACACAACTACCAAGACCTCCACCAGAGAACCCTCTTTTGAGTTAGTTTATGTGTTAGAAGCACGCTTACTTATAAACCTCCATATTTCAGCACTACAAATAGCCCAACAGTTTGTTACAGATAAAGAAGCATTGCAGGGGCGAATTGATCAACTCATGGAATTGGATGAAAATTGAAGAATGGTCTTTGATCAAATGACAAAGAATCAAGAAAAGGTGAAAGGGACCTTTGATCAAAAGGAAAGGCAAAGAGAATTGAAGAAGGGGGACCATGTCTTAATATGGGACAAGAGGAGAGAAAAACCTGGAATGCATCAAAAGTTTAACAGTCTTTGGTTGGGGCCCCACAAAATAGAGGAAATATTTGAGCCAGACTCTTTTTACTTATCTACGAAAGAAGGGAGGAGGATGCCACTACCGGTGAATGAATCTCTCCTCAAACATTATTACCCAGGTGACACATGACTTCTTCAAGGCCCATGCCCCAGGTAAGTAGGTAGGTCATATTTCTTTCTTTTAATTTTCATATTGATTGCTCATGTTAGTTTATATGCATCTCATGTTTAATGTTTCTCTACTTGCATATTGATTTCATGCTTAGTTTAGAAATTTTGAAAAAAAATGCTAATTTTTTATATTTTTAGATCAGTTTCATTTTTGGATTTTTGATATATATGGACAAAGGATGAGAAAAGCCATCCTACTATTGACGAGTTTGTTGTCTTAGTGTGTGTAGTCATAGGTATACCAGTATATGTTGTAGTTATCATGCACTCTACGACGAGCACATGTCCCCAAGTAGGAGCCAGATGTTATCCCCATTTTGTGGGATAACTAAGGAGATGATGTCTCGAGGCCCTCAGGTTGCATACATGGAGTGTCAAGAGACCACATGACTAGCAATGTCAACTTTCACATATGGAATCCCACTCTATCACCATAGTCTGATTCATCATCAGCACATCCGCCGCACCACCTAGGTTATGGAAGGCACATGGGTCTTGATCCATGCGGTACAAGTCAGGTATTGTGACAGGTAATCACCCTAATATTTGAGGCATTTAAGCATGTTGTATTGAAGATAATTTTGATTATAGAACACCTGCTTGGACATTATTATTTTGACCATGTTTCACCCATGTGAGTGTCATCAATTTCCTAGTAAGTGGCAAATGTTTGGGGAAGGGGTGTAATGGGAGTCCTTTGAGAGTTCATCATATCATTTCCTACCATACTTATAACTTTTCACTCATCACATTCCCATTACATTTCCCTCTTCTAGGCCCTTTGTCTTTAGTGACCCAAGAAGGGCATGTACCTCATTTCATGTGAAGAAGGGGTTGAAGACCTAGAGGGATGGTGGTTGGAAAAAGATAAAATCCTAAAATATAAACATTCCAGATGCTCACCCAAAGAGGTCTTGAGACTAATGAAAATATTCTCCTAAAAAATCAAAGACCTGCAAAGGAAAAATAACATTATAAACATGTCCCCACTTGTTGAGGGGTGTACACTCATGTGGTGTTCCTTTCTTTCCTTGGATATGGCACTCTATGTACCTCTAGATTCAAGTGGACCTTGTGGTGCTTCTCCCCAAGATAATCGATTTCACTATAGGGAGTACCCAAGGTTTTGGACTATTAATTAATTAATGGAAATGAATGGGCTTGGAAAAAGGATGCATTGAAAATGAAGGCGCAACACACCCTCTACAAAGGCACTGATTGACCTATGAAGTTTAAACCCCTATCCACCTCATCATCCACTACATGACCTTGAAGGGGAACCCTTGGGAGCATCCCCTACTTGAGGGTTTTGTTCTACCCAATATGACTTTTATGACACCCCTCCCATACCTAAACTTGGTCAATTTTATAGGGTCTTTGAGCACTTGTTTAATTTGATGAGGTAGTTTTGATGCACATGTTTAGGTTCCTTGTTTATTAGATTTGGTTTTCACTTGCCATGATATTTTGACTTGAGATCCTTGGAGGGCGTACCCTTTTTTTTTGCAGGACCTTGTTTGGTGGACAATTTTTGGGGAACAAGCCTAGGTTGGGATTCCATGGGGCTTGAAGCCCACAGGTTGGATGCCAAGGGCCCACATGCCAAATCATGATGACTTGCCTTTGGAGGCCTAGAATACACCTTGGAAGACATAACCTAGCCCTTACATGCCAAATGATTTTCCTAGGAGGGGACAAACATCACTTCTTAAGGTTTGACACCACCTAGGGATAGGGTTTGGTGGTGATGGAGGTATTGTTCATTGACACATGGAACGTTTTGAAGGAAGAAGTATTTCAACCATGAGGAATAGGATTATATGAGTGAAATGTGGCCTTTGTAGTCCTAGTCATGCTTCCCCAACTCCAACGACTTTCTACAAGTGTCAAAACATCTCCCTAAAGGGGTGACATCATCTTATTTTAGGGTTTCTAGTGTGCAAAAAGTGAAAATAAAATATTATATTTTGGTTTAAGGGGTAAGATAAGGGTTTTTGACCCCTTATATTATGTTTTACCCTTTGAATGTGGACAAACTATGTTTTAGAGTTTTAGTATAAATAAAGATCATGTGAATCTCATTTGATAACATAACTCTCCCATAGTGAGAAGTATTAGGCTGAAATCTACACTCTCCTTGGGAAACCTTCTCTCTCTTGCGTTTTTTGTCTTGGTTTCTTTATGCTATTGGTGGAAGAAAGAGTGTGCTACCCTTGGTGTTTTTCTTTGGCATTTGTGGTGGATTTATCTTGGTAAGAGGAGTTTATCTCGTCATTTCTTGAACTAGGTAAGGATTTATCTTATTGATGCTTCATTTCTTAGTCACAAGTTTGATTTGCTAGATTTCTTGGGGAGTATAAGGATTTACAATCCCACCATTATCTATCATTTTTTTCTAGAATTTTTTTGTTGTGCAAGGTTTTACTAGGAGAAGTAAAAGGGCTTACACCCTCCTAGTATCTCCTAGCTTAGCATTTTCTTGCCTTGGGGAGTAAGAGGGTTTACACCCCCAAGGAGATATCATTTCTTTATTTACTCGACTCCATAAACCAATAGCTAAAGTCACTAGTATAATTGGACTGGAGAAATAAAATCTTGCATTGGTTAACGTGATTTTTTGTGATTTGGAGGTTGTCTAAGTTGGAATCAATTTTTTTCTATTGCATTGGAGAAATAAAATCTTGCATTGGTTAACGTGATTTTTTGTGATTTGGAGGTTGTCTAAGTTGGAAACAATTTTTTTTATTGCATTGGAGAAATAAAATCTTGCATTGGTTAATGTGATTTTTTGTGATTTGGAGGTTGTCTAAGTTGGAATCAATTCTTTGCTACATATGCTTGGTTGAGCCACTAGGGAGTCATATTTACTCAAGTACTTCTTGCTTCTATTATAAAACTTCATCTACAACCATTAGGGCTGCAGAAACCCTAACACTTTTCTATTCATAACTTGTCTTTCAACCATCAAAAGTTGTTAAGATTTTGCCACATTAATCTACTTATCCTAGCGCAACTTTTTCATGGATTCTTTGTGAGTTTTGGTGGTTGGATTTTCTGTTGTAACAACTTATGTTTTATAGACATAAGGCTGCAAAATATCTTTGCAAACACTTTTTATTACAACCTTGTTTCATTTCTAAAGTCTTGTGCTTTCATTCTAGAGTGTCACTATTGTTTATCTAACTTATCTCTAGCATCATTCGTTGGAATTTTAGTTATCATTTAGTAGCTTTAATACTTATCTCTTTGCTGATATACATTTTTTTTACTACTGCAATTAGGGACAAAAAACTTAAATTTCTTGTCCACCTAACATTATACATATATGCTTGGCTTCTTCTTGTGTTTCAGGAAGGTACAACATTCTTCGCAGTTGTTCTTATCTCTTGGTAACTGTTGGTTTACTATTTCCCTTCTCAGGTTGTTTGATTTATTGACCCGAGGTTCATGTCATTCGGGGTTCCAACAAAGCCTCTAAAACTATTGGCCCTCCTAGTAAACCAGAAAGAAACACAACACCCGGAAGGAGCTGAGCAGTCTCACCTGAGATAGCTTTAAATGGGTGGTTGTAAGACTCAGGTGTTTACAGCCTAGGAAATAGTAGGGGATAGGGGTTTCTTGATTAAATCCAAGTACCATGAGCTATAAGGTAAACTACTCATCCCTTGAAATCTCATACATATATTTCATAGTTTAATTTCAACAGAGTATAAACATATTCATAACAATGTGCTAACTATTCATCGAAATTAACCGTTAATTGCTGAAAGAAAGAAGAGACATGCATACATTTAACATATTACATGAGTATTACCATGGTTCACCCCCTCCTGGGCTACGTCCGCAAAGATTTGGCTCTTGGCTCTTTTATTATGCCAGTTCTTCATTCCTAGTGCCACGCGCTTACAATTCCCCACAAAATTGGGTAAGATCTATATGAGGTGAACTAGATCGCACCAGGCTCCTCAGATCTACCTTCCCTCGTATCTTATTTGCTCAACAACTTACAAAATCGGTTCATACAACTAAAAACATTAAAGAACTACTAACAACTACTAGCAACCAACCCTATATGATACTTTCGTATCTATATTTATACATTTCAGGCTCTTCAACCTTTTACAAAATATTACCAAAACCCTAACCCTACTTACGTTAGGTCTTTATCCCATACACGTGTTGTTCCTCCTCCAGTTGTCACTTTCCTTTATGCACACTTTCTTGCATGCACGCGTGTTGTTCTTTTGCTAGTTGTTACTTTAGTTTTTTGCACGCTTTCTTTCCCACGATCGTTCTTCTTTCCCCTTCGGCATGGTGCCAATAGGCCCCCAACACTGACATGTGACTCGTCCCGAGTCACATAATTTATCTGTGCTTCCTTGATCTCCTTGGTGATTGTCTGGAACTGTTCCTACAAGTCTATTTCTTTTGTCAGTGCCTACGCAGTTTTCTCCTTGATGGTGTCGACTGTCTGAGATGCCACTTTCGCGCTCATCAGTCCTGCGCATTCTAGTTGAGTCTATGTTGTCTGGTTCCTAGCGTCTTCTTCCTGTGCAAGTACTTCTGCTACCCGTTCCTGCAAAGGTTCTATTTGAGCCTGACACTCATGCTTTTGTGTTTGCGCGGTGATAAGTTCTGCCTGTAACTTCTTCAACTCTTGCGTTCCCTTGACCTATTCTGGAATTGGTATGGTCTTTTGTCGTTGCTTGAGTTCTTGGATCATTGCATTGATCCTCTCCTCCTCCTTGTCCCAGTGTTGGACCTGTGGATTCTCTTCCAGCCTTGTCCAAAGTTGTGTTGCTTTAGCTAGCAAGTCAGATGTCGTGTTGACTTGTTTTTCTAGCTCCTGCAGTTGCATTACTACTTCCTACTTCCTTTTCTCCTTCACTGTTGGTGGGGTTGTCGATCTAATCTATCCATGGAGAGTCTCAATATCCTTTTGATACTGATCAATTGCCTACGCAATCTGGTCGATCTTTTCTGCGGTTGGGAGTTCATTTCCTTGCGCAGTAGTTGGAAGTTTCCCAAAAATTTCTTCCACTCTGCGTTCCAGCTCATTTCTGCGTTCTTTTTCCTCCTTAGTTTCAAATTTGTCCTATGCACAAACTGTTTCCAGTGCTTCCTGCTTCTTTGTTGCTTGTTGTAGCTCGACTAAGTTTTTATGTGCTCGTGATTGCATCTCATGGTCGACGCTAACCTGTAGTTTGTATAATTCTTTCAATGGCATCCGTGTCAAGACCAATTGGATATGATCCAAATCCTTCAGTGGTGTCTGTCCCACAATTTCATCGATTCGCAGCATGCTAGGCTTTATGTAGACCGTGGAATGTGCGTGTGGCATCGAAAGAACTAGGTCACGTTCTTCTACCTCCACCCTTTCTGTGGTCTATGTGGTTGATGGCTCGATGCCCCTACTGGTACTCATGATTTGGGCTTCCCTGAATTTCTTAAGGAGATGTCCCATTTTTGTCAGATCCTTATGCAATTTATCCCTGTGGTGCGCGGCATGATCGAAATCTTCTACGAGGCAGTCTTGGACCATCCTGGAAATCATCTCTCCATCATCCTTTGTGATTGTGTAGTCCAGTGGTGGTCGTTGTGCCTTCATTTTTTTTGCGCGCACCTGCATCCTGTACCGTTGGTCTCTTAGTTCCCCCTGGTTTTTGTGTGATGGGGTCCGATGCATTTTTCTATGCTCTGCCAGTCAGTTCCCTCTGTCCATTGGTCAGTTGGGTGGTTTCTATCCTCCCATTCTGGGTCCCTGGCTGCTCTGAGCTATTGTATGCCTGATTCGACTTGGTTTGGCCCGTTCTTCGTTTCTTGGGTACTAGGATTTGTGGAGGTTGTGTTTCTGCCTACGCAACCCCTCCTTCTGTTGTTTGTCTCGGTACTTCTCTGGGTATGGTTGGAATCCTCCATTCATCAGGCCATTCACTAATGACCATGTCGATATCTCCCTCGGTGATGTAGTAGCGCATCTGTAGCCACTGTTTATCTGGATCCTATCTTGGTTGTATCCACATGGCTTGTCGCCTAGCCCAGAAATTAGCGATGCCCCTGTATCGTGCGACAGCCTCTGGTGTTATTCTCTATGCTCGAATGATGGCTTCTTGTATCTCCTGTAGGTAAGATTCGAATACAATTCCATTCTCCTTCTTATTCTTGGCTAGTGGCGCGAATCTCAGGATGCGATATCTTGCTCCTCCTGGTTGTGGTGTGGTACAAAAGATGGCATGTTCTGGTTCTCGCCATCCCATGAAAGCTATGAGAGTGATCAGCCATGAGTAATGAAATTCTGTACCTGCGTCCTGCGCATCTTTGCAGTCTACTTGGAAAAAGTTTGATAGGTATGGCACCCAGCTCATGGAGGTTCCTTCTGCGCACTGAGCTGCAACAACAATGACTCCTGCTGGTACTTCGTCTTTGCAACATTTTCTTAGCAGTTTGCAGGTTAATATCTTTGCACCCAATTGCATTGTAACATTGTTGATCCATTTGATTATAATGCCTCTTGTTCCCCTATCGGTGCCATATTTCTTCTTCATCTCTTCTGCCAATTTTTTTCCTTGGACTTATCGTCCATAATTAGCGCGAGATCCATACCCTCGATGGTTAAGCCTAGTATTTGCGTGATAATTTCGACAGTTATGGGGATGGGTTTCTCCAGCCATACATCCCCTCCATGCGTAACTGCTAACAATTTCTTGATGCATGCCAATGCATATTGGCCTCTGCCAAAGTGTGGTATCTTCAGCAATCCTAGAATTCTTGTTATGTTCAATCCAGTTGCCCACTGGTGTGGCTGAGTGATGGTTTCTCTGAGTTGGTTCACAACTGCTTTCTGCATAAAGACCTGTGGTTCAAGCTCTGGATATTGGGTTTCATCTGCTACGTCATGGTCAGAATACTTAAGCTTCCTGATGTGACCTAATACTTGTGGGTCCACCTGTACCCCCTCTGGTATGCGAGGTAGCACAATCTCTGCAATCGGTTTCTTTCGAGGTGAGCTCGATATATGAACTCAGTCCTCCTGTTGTGTTGGTTGGCTCGAAGTTCCAACAACTTCTGGTTGTTCTCCTGCCATCCACTCTGGCCATGCCCAGGTAGTTCCAGCGATCTCCTCGGCTGGGTGACCTAAGTCAGGTGCTTGTGTCTCATTTGGTTGTTCCTCTGCTCCCAGATGTTGTGTCGTTTCGTTCACTTCCACGGTTGCTTCAGTATGTTCCGGTGGTATTTCATGGTGGGTTTATTATTATTTTTTATGAGGCTCGTGCACCGCTGCTGGTGTATCTTATTCCATGGCCTTTGTTTGGGGTTGCAGAATATCCTCTATTATGGGTATGGATTCTACTGGTATTTCCTCTGGCGACAGGATTTCGTCAATATCGATGATCTCAGGTGGTTGTTGCTCATTTTCTTCCAATGATCCTCATGACCTAGTCTGAACCCTGGTTGATCTGGTTGTCTGTCCTGGTTCTGCGAGCTTCGGTGGTGCCATAATGGTTTCTGTCGAACGTTTGATGAGTTTGAATGGCTTCAGTGAGCTCTGTGGTTTCACTATGTTCGTTCTAGTTGTTGTTGCTTGTTTTCTGTTCTCCTTTCGTGAATATACTAACTACTTCTATGCTCGTGTGTTGTATGGGCTCATCATTAAGCTTTTCAAGGATGGTTCCTCCATCATGCGATTAATGCACCATAAATGTGGGTTCATTGCATCCGCGGTGGTTTTGTACTTGCCATTACGCCTCCTCTGTCATCTCCAGTTGGCACGTTTAATGTGACATCCCATCTGTCCTTTCCTTGCTTTAATTCTTCTTCTTTCTGTCCTGTCAGCCTGCTTTTTCCGACTTTCCTTTTCCAGTTTGTTTCCTTTTTCGATATGGTTGTTATTGTTTCCCTCGGGTTTTTTTTTTCACATTTTTTTT
This sequence comes from Picea sitchensis, assembly GCA_010110895.2. Lineage (NCBI taxonomy): Eukaryota > Viridiplantae > Streptophyta > Pinopsida > Pinales > Pinaceae > Picea > Picea sitchensis. The sequence goes on from SNQJ01S0118979.1 coordinate 20,795, forward strand.
TACTGTGTGGTGGGTGGTCGAATGTCCTTGTACAGCTTCAGCCGGCTCCCATTGATCATTCATCTGAGATATGAACCTTATAGATCTATTAATTGTACAACTCCTCTGTCTGTGACATATTTTACCTCATATGGTCCTAGCCAATGCATTATGATCTTTCCTGGGTGCTGCAAAGATTTACTGTTGTAGAGCAATACTAGATCTCCTTCCTTGAACGTCTTCCTCTTGATGTGGTGGTCGTGCCAAACTTTGTCTCTTGCTTTCCGTACTTGTTGGTGGAATCCTACCAAGATTTGGTCTTCCTCCATATACAATAACTGATCCAATCTTTCCTGTACTACGCCTCATTCTGTCATGTGTGTGATAGTTGCTACACGTAGACTGGGTATTAAAAATTCTAACGGCACTATTGTTTCTTGACCATAGACTAGTTTGAATGGTGTGTGGCCTGTCAACTTTTTACATGTGGTTCTATACGCCCATAACACTTCTGGTATCTTGAGGTCCCAATCGTCCCTATTGACGTTACATATCTTTGTCAAGGCGTTCTCTAGAATTGTGTTGAAGGCTTATACCATTCCATTTGCCTGTGGATGATACGGTGTGATTTTTTGGTGATGAAATTCAAACTCTTCGAGCATCACTCGGATGGTGTTGTTTATGAAGTGTGTTCCTTGGTCACTCATCAAAATTCTTGGGCACCCAAATCTAGTAATTACCTGTTCAAACAGAAAGTGTGTAGTTGTCTCTGCACTGCAATATTTTACTGGTGCGGTTTCCGCCCATCTTGTTAGGTATTCTGTTGTGGTGATAATATATCTCGCCCCCATTCTTTTGGTTGGTGGGTTAATGGGTCCCACGAAGTCTATCGCCCATTTGTCGAATGCCTGAAGTGTCACTTGCGGTCGTAGTGGCATCTTGTCCATTCTGTTGGGTTTGCCTACCCTTTGATAGACATCACATTGCTGACAGTATTCTTTTGAGTCTCTGTGGATGGTTGGCCACCATAATCCTACACCTAGTACCTTCTGTGTGGTAGCTTTTCCTACATAATTCCCTCCTGCTATACCCTCGTGGGCTTTTGCTAATATTTTTATTCGTTCATGGTCTAGTACGTATCTTCGTAAGATGTTATCTGCGACCATCTTGTATAGATGTCCCATGATCAATTGGTAGTCGGTTGCGTGAACTACCGGGTTCTTCTTCTACGCAGTGGTATATTCTTGTGATGTAGTACCTATACTCAAGTACTGGATGATCTCTGAGAATTAATCGTTCGCATTTTGTACTGAGAATAGCTATGCATCTGGAAAGTTGTCTTGTAAGTTCGTTGGTTCCTCTCTGTTTGTGACCCTTGATAGGTGGTCAGGTCCTGCATTCAGTTTTCCTAGTTTAATTATTACCTCAAATCGAATTCTTGAAATAGCAATAACCATTGACAGATTCTCCCCCCCAACACTGTCTTGTCGACTAGGTATTTCAGGGCTGAGTGATTTGTAAACATCTTAAAGTGTTTTCCCAATAGGTAATGTCTGTATTTCTGTAGTACATAAACCATAGCTAGGCCTTCTCTTTCTGTCATGTTATAATTCTATTCTGAATCTGATAATTTTATGCTTGCGAACGCTATCGGGTGATCCAAGTCTCCTGCTCCTGGTTGCGCCAAGATAGCTCCAAGTGCTATTGCTGATGCATCTACATGCACATGGAATTTCTTCTCCCAATCTAGAAATACCAATATTGGTGCGGTGACCATCTTTTACTTCAGGGTATCCAGACCATGTTGGCACTTGTCATTCCATTGATACTTTGTATCCTTAACAGTTTTTCCATTGGCGTTGTAATCTGCGCGTAGCCTTTGATGAAGTTCCTTTAATATCTTGTATGTCCTAGCGTTGCTCTTAGTTGGCAGACTGTTTTTGGTGCTGGTAGGTTAACAATGACTGTGATTTTGGTCGGATCCACTAGAAAACCCCGTTTTCATACTATGTGTCCCAATAGTATCCCAAATGGTGTTCCAAATATGCATTTCTTGATATTCAGTGATATTTGGCACTGTCTGCATCGTTCTAACATCAGTCTTAAAACTTCCACATGGTTTTTTAGTAAGCTATACACTGTCCAATCATCCAAGTATACTTTGAGGAATTGATGGTTGAATTCCTTAAATGTTGCGATGGCCACCCTAGAAAATATCGCAGGTGCATTCTTCAGTCCGAACGACATGACTGTATACTGATAAGATTCCCATTTTGTCGCGAACATGGTCTTGTGTCTATCCTCTTATGTTATCTTAATCTGATGATATCCTGAGAATCCATCGGTGAATGAGTAGGTTTCATGGCCTCCTACGTTCTCGAGTACTTCATCCGTGAACAGTGTCTGGAATGGGTCGTGTAGGCATGCATCGTTCAATTTCCTCAAGTTGACGCATATTCTAATCCATCTTCCCTATTTCTTGTCCTGTACTACCATCGGTCTTATCCATTTTGATTCTTCGACTGGTTCGATGATGTCGGCCTCGAACATCCTATCAATCTCACCTTTAAATTTTTGTTTATATGTGGGGTTCAATCTATATGGTTGTTGTTTAATGGGTCTCGCATCAGGTCTGAGTGGTATCTTCATTTCTCCTAGTTCTCCGACTATGCCTTTCATTTCTGTAAAGGTTGTGGGGAAAAGGTTGTTGTATTCGCGCAACAATTCTGTGATCCTTTCTAGTGTCTGTTCGTCCTAGTAATCTCCAATGATGACCATTTTGGGCTGCTCGGCGGTCCCTATGTTAACCTTCTTTATCTTGATTGGCACAGAGATGACCTATGACTCTAAGGGTGGTCCTTCCACATCTCTCTCGCCTTCGACTTCTTCGATTTGAATATCATGCGGATCATCTTCATACGTTGCTTCCTCCTATACGTGGTAGAATGACAGTAGCTCCTTGATTGTCTACTTATTTCTCTTTTGTACCTCTGTGATATCTTCTACTTCTGGTTCTTCAATGAGTATGACATTTCTAATCCGTTCCAGGGTCGCGTCCATGTTGGGATTCTCATGCTCGAATGAGAAAGTGATTGTAAAGTTCTGTTGGAGTGTCGCCCATGTCTTGGTTCCTTTACGCATTTCCTGGTCCGTATACCAATTTGCTAGTATGCCCTCTAGTGTATGAATGAAGTGGTGATACCATTCCTTCAATGGCGTCATTTTCCACAACATTTTACACTCCTACAAGTGTTCTTCTAGTGTGCCTATTCCTTCATATTTATGTTGTTTGTTACCTGTTGGTTCTGCACTGAACCTTATGCACAGTAATTTCTTACATTGGTACCAATCTATGATAGTTTCTTTGTGTGTACCCCACCATCTTGCGGGTGTAGCCTTTAGTTCTAAATCCAGTGCTAGCAATATCTAGTTCTCTAATACTTCGTCTTCATATTGTGTCAAGAAAGTTTCCAAATCATTTAGCCCGTGAAAACCACTTTCCCCTAGAATCTCGTATTCTGTTACCTTCCCCATGGACAACCTTTTCAACAAAATTTACAAAAAAAAGAAACCCGACTAAGCCCAATCATGACATAACCGACATACTCGTTTCTATCATTTTTTCATGAGTAAGCTTCAACCATATGGTTGTGATAAATCAATGTTTCCTTCCAAGGGGTTCCCAAATAATCATGCGTATTGTTGGAAACTATGTCACCTTTGTATAACATACTCTGGTTGTTGTTGTGTGATCACTAGCTATAGTGTGCGCATGGAGAATTTGTGTAGAAGATGTCCATTCGTGGTTGCTCATGCAACTCCAGGTGGCAGCAACAGTTGGGGACCATGCATCTCTTTCAAAACTTGCATGCATTTCATTAATACTTTCCCTTCTCATTAGGTAAGCTTACATCGTGCAGTGAATATTCACTGCGCAAGTGTTGCATCAAAATTCTTGTTAACATAAGAAAGCAAGATATGTACAAAGAAATATTCCATGCCACAACCCAAAAAGAAAAAAATGGGGCTCTCTTACTCATGCCTCAGGTGTCAACTGCAACCTTAAATCTCTGATTGTTTTTTTTAAAGACTAGTTTCGTTTGCTCAAACTCTTCACCTATCTCAACAAAACCATGTTTCTTTTCAGTTTTGATTGAGCACTGGCGAGAGTTGCACATGCGTTATCAATGGCTGGTCTAAACTCTTTGAAATGCACTGTGATTTTATCCTCTGACATCCTTTGTTCCTCCCTAAGCTCAATAATTACATATTGTGCCTCTCTGATTTGTTTTTTAAGCCAATTTACATTTCCTTCTCTCGTTGTGGGTGAGGTAGGGGGTAACCAACCTACTCGACTCTACGAAGTTGGTGTTTCAATAGTCTTTTCTGCCAATGGTATTCTTAACTCTCTATTCTCTTGACAACATTGGGAAATAACGTGTTGCGCTTGCTTTAGTTGTTGTAAAAATTCCTGAACATTTGAATTTTCCTCACCTAACTCCACCCGCCTTTCATCAATTCCCTTGCTTGAACCTTCAATAGGATCTAGCTGAACGGTGCACATGGGAAATATCTTAGTAGCAGATTTGGTGTGCAATTTACTGGGAGCTTGGATCTCCTTAGTTTTATTAGTCAACCTTGACCTGATTTTCTTTTGGGATGTTGGCTGACTGAATGACAGGTCTTCTAATTCTTTCCCTTTTCTTTCTACAGTAACATCTTCCTTTCTCATCTCTGCACTATGAACTGTTGATTTCTCTGTAGATAGAGGAATGTCTCCTTTGGGACCTCTGGGAATGTTATCCGAAATCATAAAAGAATCCCAGTCCTTGTTCAAATGTCTCAATTCTTCAACCACTAACATCTTGATTAATGAAAAATGGAACAAATTGTTCCTTGGTTGGTTAGCCTTGGCTTGGATGTTGTCCGCCATCTTTTCCAAGCTCCGAAAAAAGAAGAAAGGTAGATTCAAGGGATTTTTACTTGTGAAATACATCAGTAACCTGATGTGATATGGATACACCCTGTCGAACCTTCCTTCAGAGGTGAAATATCTTCTGATTATCTTTAGAAGTTTCTCGAAAGGCTCCAGGAGATACTGGCTTGGAATGTCGACTCCAATTTTTCGATTTAGACATTTAGGCTTGATGAAGTCCTTATAACACGAAATTTCTAAAGGCATGCCTTTAAACCATTTTTCTCCGCGCGGAGGGATCTTCATCATAGTTGACAATGTTACCTCCATCACTCGGAAAGTGATTCTCGTGATTGTCACACTGACCCTAGTAAAATTGAGGGTGAATTGCTAAGCCAGCTTCGCATTATATCCTTTGATCCTTTCACAGAAACGCATACATTCGACTTGTTAGAAAGATGCCTTGATCATCGGGTCTTCATTTATCAACTCAGATCCTGAGGTTCAAACCTCACGGCCCTGCCACTTCTTGCCTTCTTTCTTATGCTTTGGGAAACTGCCATGATGCTAGTATATATTAATTTCGCGTGCACGGTAATGAATTGTGATACCCCCTTTGCATGGAAAATAAGAATGACGAACTTTGCAGAGACTGCAAGAAAAGGTAGCAACACAAATATTTTGTGTGGCAAACAAAATCAGCTATAGAAATTCCTAGTGCGACAAACAAAATCAACCACAAAAATTTATGGCGTAGCTGTAAAGCGCAATGGAAAATTTTGGCGCAGTGGGGAAACTCGGCACGTAAGAAAACAACAATGGGAGACTTGACGCGGTAGGGAATTGTGATGGAAAATTCTGACGCAGTGGAAAACTCGACGTGACAATAAAGCACAGCAGAAAAATTCAGCGCAGTGGGGAACTGGGAGCAGTAGTAAATCACGACGGTAAAATTCATCACAGTGGGGAACTGGGCATGGTAGAAAGCAACAATGGAAGACTTGGCGTGAGACAAAAAAATTTGGTGCAATGGAAAAACTCAGCACGACAGTAGGAAATTTAGAAGGAAGAAGGTTGACCTTGAGAATAAACCATTCGCCTAAAAAACTAGTTTGCAGCAAGCTCCAAAAGACGTTAATCAATGGTTGAACACGACGAAGGTGACTCAACAAAATCAACACAACAAACTTACGTAACGAATGGAAACAAATAACGTTTACACAACGAAGGGCTCCATAGCTTGCTGAAAAAACTATGGATGATGCACAAACTCTAAAAGTGAAGGAGAAGCATGAAGGGTGACCAATATTTATGCTCGAACGGATACAAAATGAAATCATGGAAAAGGACAGTAAATCCATGGCGGTGAGAAATTAGAAAGCAGGTTGAAGATTAGAAAGAATTTACTTTTATGACTTCATGATTAGGGAATGATGCTCATAATATCTTTCAACGTGACTTTTATCCTAACCACTTGACTCAATTTTGGTACGTAATTTCCACCTTTTTGACATGACTCGAGACTTAGGGAAATGGACCCTTACGATTTAAACATGGCGAACCTTACACCCCTTTAACTAACTTATGACCAGACCCGTTACTCGATGATTTCAAACCACTCTTTATTTGGTCACAAACCTTACAAGCTTTGATGCACAAACTATGAATCATCTAGGACTAACTCTAACTGCAAAAATCACGGTGCTAACACACCCTTGAGGTTATGGAACATTGTTTTGAAGAATATGAGGCAATCATGAAAGACCCTCTTGGTGAGCCTATATTCATTTCCAAACCCACGAGGCATGATTACTCATCTCTTGTCGCAAAAGAACAAACCAGGTGTAGCAATGTTGATGCCACCACTTAAGGAAGAGGCCTAGAATTGGAAGCACATAAGGAAGATTGGGATGGGGCAAAGTATTGTACAAATATGCAATCCCCTGGTGATGAAAATTGTGTTGTTCTGTTACTTACAACCAATTTTCACCATCTGCGATGCCCGATATGTAGTGATGATTTGCGAGAAAAACAAGTCCTAAGTGAAAATATACACATTTTTTTCTCATTGTCCCGATACTGAAAACTTTGGAGATCATTTTGATGACCAGGAAAGGGTGGATGTTGGTAGTGAGAATTAGACTATTTTTGCAGAAAGAGGCTTTCAATTTAAAGTGCCACAAACATTTTTGATGGAGAAGCTGGTCCACAAACATGTGGGTTTCAACATTGCCCTGTTTTACTTGATCATCAAGCACAAAGGAAAGAGGGAGGAACTTCCTATCAATGATCAATTTTGAAGTGAGATTCTAGGATTCTCAAGTGCTCTCTAAAAGAGCACTTGTCCCTGAGTAGGAGACAGATGTTACCCTTTAGTTTGCACAAGGGAATCACAGTGATTTTTCTCTTCCCATATGAAGAAAGAGGTTGGAGACTATAATATTTTTAATAGAATATGAACTATTGTGCAACATAATCATTTGATTTTGGTGTAACCATACATGCTGAGAGTGATGGTTGTGAAGTTTTGAAAGGAGTTCCAGACAGATCATAACATGTAATTGCTAGGCTACAAGACACTGGAAATAAACTATTTCACTGAAATTTAAAATCTCAAGATCAATATGTGAGTGCGGTCACTCTGAAAGGTGTTGTGAAGATCATTTTTGGTTAGCGAGATAACCTTAGCATGAGAGAGAGAAACTATGTTCAAAGGCATTATAGGTTCAAGCATCACATTTCTATGTTTTAATGAATAGATGGTAGGATATGTTGTGTTCACCTAGTCTTAATATCAAGTCTAGTCGGTTACAAAGCTACTACAAGGAGGTTGGAATGCTCGTGGCATGAAAAAAATTGAAATTATATGGTGTATTCCTATCGAACTGTTGGGAAACAAAATATTTGGGCCAAAATTCGTCATCCTTATGAGAAAAAATACATATTGACCTACTAGCAAAATGATATGTAAGGAATGTGGATCGATCATATATATGCTAAAAGACTAATTTAGGAGGAGGCGACTGGGAGGTGTTGTTTATAAGATTTGATTAAGGCTGACCTCAATTTAATTTCAAATTTTGTTTTGAATTTAAGAAAAGGTACAGGGCCGACCTACATTAAAGGAGTAACGTGTTTTGAGGGGACAAAACAAGGCTGATCCCATTTGTACTGAAATGAGGGCAAGTAATGGCTTTTGAAAATTGTTTCAAAGTTTGGTCCACATATAAAGGAGTGTTGGAGGGTTTTTGAATGCCACGTGTCCACTTTTTATTGAAAGATGGAGCGTTTGAAGGGTCTTTGGAGGTTGGATGTTGCATCAACACCTTGCATTTCCCTTCATTTGTGGAAGTTGACCGTGTTTGAGGGGTTTTGCCCCCTTAATTTATGCTCATATGGCTTAAAGAAGCCCCAATTTTTTGTATTTTTTATTAATAAATTAGTGAAAAGGGTTTTATCCCTTTCATATGTTAGATTACTAGGCATATGTTAGATTACTAGGATTTTGACTTAAAAAATTATCATTTTATTGGAGGCACTTCACTCATTTTTATCATCACTTATTGAAGGATTTTTCTCTTAGGAGGTTTGAATTTTTTGAAAATTTGTTGGAATATTTATCTTGGATTGGTGGTTTTGGCATGGAGTAATAAGGAAATCTTATTTTGGGCTATTGTATATTATGCAATACTTTTGGAGGTGTTTTTAATGGGATGTTGATGGATGATTTTAGAATGCTCTTGGCAATTTTCTTGTTTGAACTCAAAATTTGGTTAAGCCCTTGGAGTAGTAAAATTCATTACACCCTCCTCTATATTATCTTTCCCATCTTGTTGGAATACTTAGAGCACGTCTCAAGAACTAGGAGAGCCTACACCCTTCAGGTAAGCCTTGGCTAGGATTTTGTTCCGGGGAGTAAGAAGGTTTACACCCATGGAAATTTTAAACCCTAGTTTCGTCATTTCAAACTTCTGCATAACTCTTTTTCTCAGGTATTACCTTGGATAGAGTTTTGTTCCAGGAGGTAAGAGAGTTTACACCCCTAGAAAGTTTAAACATTAGCCTTGTCACTCTCAACTCCTTTTATTACTCCATTTCCCAATGAAAAGACACTAGTACCAAATCTTCAATTACCTACTTTAAAGGCTATCCAGAACTTCTTGTTGAAACTTTCTTTTCCACTTACTCTCAAACTACAACAATTGCAACCTACAACTAGTTGGCTTAAAGAGAAAGATGGATTAGTGAGGTGACAGTGGCCCTTCCCTCTAAGTTACGCAAGATTGCACTTGAGCATTGGGAATTTGGCTCTATAAGTGCAAAATTGTGCTATAACAAGTCCTAGGGCCCTAGCGATGGTCTTTGGAGTAAAAGAAATGGTTGTAAATGTTGGCCAATCATCTTTTTTATTATTTTGAAATTTAAAAAAAATGTGTATAAATGTCAAAAAAATTATAACAACAAAGATGTAAATTATCTTTGAGATATTTTCAAGAGTCCAAAGAGCTCAAATAATGGAGGTCACCTTAAAAATTTGTGATAAAATTACTATCCTTAACAAGATTAAATTTTGAAGGGGTTGTAGTTTTTTTGTTTATTTATATTTTTAAATAACACATGCATGTTGTAGAAAATTCAAATATTTTTCAATGAGTGTTTTATTTTCCTATGTGTTTAGTGACTTGGTTAAGTTGGATTCATATTTTGTATGATGGACCTAGTGGTCCATGCTGCATAACCTAAAAATGCTTCATTTTTTCAAATACATATCAATATCTCTATTTTTTAACAATATTTGTATTTACCCATGATTAAAGTGCACCCACTAGATTTGACTATGTAAACTTCAAATATATATCTTTAAAAAATAATATGGTTTTCTATTATTTATTTATTTTGTCTTGAAATATATCATAATTATAAAAAACTGAGACTTTTTGTTTCTATTATAACTTTGTATTGCCTTGCACCATTCTATCTATCTATATATGCACATAACCTTACTAGCAACTAAGATATATAATCTAAAATAAAAATTGTTTCATTATGATAAGGTCTACTAACCTTGAACTAACATGTGACCTTGTAATTTCAAGGCTTGACTAACTTTATTGATTTAAAAATAGTTGTGCACAAGTGCACATTGTTCTCTACAATTGTACAAATTAGTTTTAGGAAATTTTATAATTTAGGTATTAAACCATTGTGCACCAGCATGAACATGTGCATTATACCTTGTAATTTCAAGGCTTAACTAACTTTATTAATTGAAAAATAGTTGTGCAAGGTGCAAATTGTTGTCTACAATTGTACAAATTAGTTTTAGGAAATTCTATAATTTAGGTATTAAACCACTACACCAACATGAGCATATGGATTATATTTTGTAGAAAAATTAACATACAACTATTATAGAAACTAGATTTTTATAGTCTTAAAACTTCCATAAATACTAATTACATATTCATAACTCTAATTCTATTTGCTACATTCCATCTTCTTACACCATATTCAAATTAATTGTGCAAGTACCTTGAATCATCCCCCCATATCAACCTATTGTAAATTTTATCAATTTATTACCATCATTAACTTGCATGGGTCACTTCTATCTTCAATCTTGTAATAGTCAGTACAATCATTCATGCTCATTTTGGCCTCTTCCTTAATAATTACTCATTCATACAAGTCCAATCTCATCAAAATCTAAATGAAATCAAAATGAATTTATTTTGGTACAAAATACCATGACCATAAATGTAAATGAAAAATGATATTCCATATTCTTTCAACTTTGAGGTTTATACCTTATATACCTTCTTTGGTACCTCCTTTTGCAATGCACTAATGCTTACAACAATATTATAGGTTGATTACATATAATAATTTCAGTAATCTCTTCCATATTCAACAAAGCACGATAGAGTTGATGTAAATTACAACAATAATTTCATTATTATAAGATTATTTTTATTATTATAATATAAAAGAAAATGAAGAATATAAATTGAAATTTCTTTATTATTATAAAATAATAAAAAATAAATAAATTCAAAATTTAAAATTTAAAATTAATTTATGTTGATTTAATTATTATATTAACAGAATCCTAAAACACTAAAACACTATGTATCAAAATAATAATAACTAATATTATTAAAAAAAATTAATAATAATAATAATAAATATAAAATAAATAGATATAAATTTATCTGGACTCTAATCTTTTAAGTCTCTATTTCTTTTTAATCCCTAAAATTCCCAAATTCCATATTAAAATGAATCTACATTACTTTATAATACCAATTTTTTTTCCTTTTTAATCTCTCTCACCTACATGTATAAATAGCCTGACTTTGAACTCGATAATTCTCTTCCACATTGCAAGAACATAATCAATTTTCCTAAACAATCATAGACAATACAATTATTCCAGAAGAAAAGAATGTCTATACCTATAAATGCAGTAGATACGTGTCTTCCTGACAACAGTTCTTCTGCAAGTGCTTGGTATACGTCGATCCGTACACTGCAATGTGGTTGTGCTAATAACCAATACAGCACTATTAAAAGCACATCCACTATATTAAGAAAAATTAACTTCAGAACCAACTTATGGGTATTCTATGAGAAACATTAAGTCTCATGCTTCACTTAATTATAAAACACAATCATTAAACATATACGCAGTAATTTGTCCCCATCGCAGATCATTGCTTTACAAGCTTGGTGTCATCCTCAAAACAAAATAATAGTTTCCTTTTAGATACTTGAACGTCTTATCCGACCGATAAAGAAGTTGCGTGGTACATCTACTTTATCTTTTACAAATCTCTCCGACTCATACAAAGGCATGCTCATAGCTAATTTGGATAGGAAATGAAATTTGGTTAATAAAAGAAAGAATGAGTCTACACATATAAATTTCGAAAAAGTTACATCATTTCTCCACTTACTCACTACATGTTGTTTTCCATAGACATGGAAACAAGGATGAATAAAATGATAGATTGAGATATCTGATTTTGAAGATACCAAGCACACTCACTAACCTTCCAGACAAGATATACGATTATGTATATATTACACTGGCAGCACGCCAATCTCCCGAACAGTATCCTTTTCAGCATGATCAGAATCATGAAAAGCTTACAGCATGAGTTGTAACATGTAAACTTTTGTTACTGACATTTTATCATATGACAAGCCCATCCTTGATTGTTGAGTTCTTTAGGATAACAGTGATCCCAGAGCGAATACAAAAACCTTCTTCAGTCCTATCAGCCTCTTTTATGTTCTGCATTGAGGTTTCAGGCCATAACCCAGATGTTAGGAAGCACTATTTGCAAGACTATATAAGTTTGCGTTCTCAATGCAACCGCTAAAATATTGAAGAATTAGAACTAGAAACGTGGTGTGTTGGATAAAATACTGTTCAAAGCATCCATGAGAAAAATCATAAAGAATGGTTCTAAATATTTACATATTTCTGTAAGCGCACTTTAAATCTGCACTGTAAAGATTTCCTTGTACAATCTAGTGATAAAATGGGAGAGTAGTGTCATATAAATAGATATTCTATTACATTTTAATATCAATATAATGGACGCTATATATAGAGTGTATAGGTTGTTATCAGGGCTAACTTATTCTAAAGATAACTGGGGAAGTTGAGAGAATATCTCAACCACACACCAAGCAAGGATATCACAAATCCAACTTTTTAACAGCCTCTTAATAATAGGATCACACAACTCACTTAGAAATTGACTCTACCTCTCAATACATTAACAAGTATATTAGATAAATAAAAATTATATATTCCAACATCTAAAACATAACTACAAATTATTTATAATATGTTATCCCAGAAATTCACAGAAAATATGATAACTTGATGAACCATACAATAAGCGAACAAAACTGCACTCGGGAAGAACTTCAAAGGGAAAAATTTCTCTTATGAAAAGACATTTTAACTTTATTTATAGCATAGATGCTTGCCAAAGGAACTGATGCTTTGAAGATAATTATTAGCATTGATGCTTACAGAAGAACTTCAGAGATCGATTCAGGTACCGGTGTCCACTTTTGGGTCTAAACAAACTATTATACTTCCAGCGCATCACAGATATATGAACAATTATGTAAAATTAGTAGACGTGGACATCACTGTCCAAGATGCTCAATTGAGGATGATTTTATCCCAGATAAAGATAGCTACAACTACCACTCAAGTAAATTTAGAGGAAGCATGTTTGACATTCCCGTCCCATAGAATAATATTAAACACCTGTTTCTCAGTTCTAAGTGTTATAAGAGGTCATCTTCTTTGAGGGGAAGACAAGATAAAAAATAAAAATTAAATGCATCTTATATTAACAGATAAATAGTTACAAAGATGAAAGTGAAGGCGGAAGGGTATATACAAAGGAGAATCATATCCTCTTCCTCAGTGCAATTAGGACAGTAATAAAGTCACAATATGTTGCCACTTCTAACTCTTTAGCATCTTTGATAAGCAGAGAACTTTTAGCTAACAACTGTATACATACATCTTCCCACCAGACAGGACAAAATGATTGGAGTGAACTAACCTCATCAAAGAACACATATTTTCTGCATAATCTTCATAAAGTGAACAAAGCTTAGATTCAAGGCAGTGCCAAATTTCAGAGAAAGTTGAGCACACTAGGTAGTGAGAATCTCCCAAAAGTGAAGCTCGCCGATGAATCTGCCCCTGAAACAAAGTTGAGTGTTCATCCTGAATATATTTCCAACATCTCTTGGCAAACTTGTAGTCCTAAAAAATATGCTTCACCTTCTCTGGACAACCACAAACTAAACATAGAGCAACGGTGAGCCCGCCCTTATCCAAATGGGCTTTAGATGGAAGCCCTCGATAGATAATGAGCAATGAAAAAATCCAAATTTTGTAACTTAGACTAAAGTACCAAAAACTATGTAGCATGTGAATCCACCAGTCCTCGAAATTGAAGGCTATCCATCTAGTATTTAAGACAGGGGACAAGAGATGCTTCAATTGCAAGATGGAGTAGATCTTTTTAGAGTCATAGAATTGAAGTTGCTTCCTAAACTTCATCCCCAATCTTGCCACGAAGGGGCCTTCATACTGGTATTCAACTTGAACAGACCTTAGAAGGCACCATTCCCATAATGTCCTTGATGGCCAATTTAGCACAGGACAAGAGAGCTTTTTGATGAGCCAATAAAGTTGAATCCTTCCAAGTGCAGGAATCAAAATCCCATAGATCTTTCCAAAAGAAGATACCCTTTCTACTTAACATGCGAGCCAAAAATCGTGGATTCTCAGCAATACACTTTCCCTAATGAATCCAACTCCAAATAGGGCGCAAAAATATATCCTAGCCCACTTGGACCTATGAAATTCCACCTAATCAAAGAAACAAACTTCCATGCCTTCCACATGCTCTTATAGAGGAAGTAACCAAAGATGCTACAAAGGTGCAAGGAGGAGAGTATATCATACAACCCAAAGGAACCTTGAATTTTAATGAGATGGCAAGCTAACTAAAACCAGTGCTGCAATAAAATTTGCTAGGGGATAGAATGTTGAAAACTTCTTACTCTAGCACCTAGGTATCTTGTTATCTAGTGATTTCCTTACTGCAAATTAGATTAGTAGCTCACAAAACAAAAATACACTGCTGAAATATTTAACTTTAAATATGCAGTGGAAGCAAAAAATGGAAACCAAAACATGCACACATAAACACCAATATTTTTTGGTAGATACCCTTGGAAACACCCCGGAGGGAAAACCAGTGCTGAGAATGATTTTATTATGCTAAAATCAAGGCTCCTGTAACAGGGATAATGGCCCACTAAGAGAAATATAATTGCAGACAAACCTAGCAAAGTCTGATCTGTTATATGACCCACATTTGCACGCTTTCCGATATGTACGTGATTGTCTGCATTGCACACCCACGTACATGTGCTTGTCTCCACTGGCACCCACATGTACGAAAATCCTATACGGAAAACTTTGTATGACGCAACTCTTCCCTATGGATTTGCTTGACTGAAACCCACTTGCGGTAGCCTCTGTTCTCTCTTCTCAATGATTTGATCTCTAGATGGAATTCCTTCTTCACCTATCCAAGATCTCCTTGAATCACAGTCCTTCGTGATCCAACCTTCTCTGTGTTGACTCTCTCAACACAAGTATCAAGTCTCGAGTGTCTTCCTCCTCCACCCTAGCCTTTCTTTTATAATCATGAGTTAAAATATATTTCTAATCTCCAAAGTGATTGACAGTTGAAATTAATTCTCACTCCACTTGAGATTTAGATTACATGCTAATTACTTTTAGAATTTCCTTAAATAACTCAATTAAATAATTATTTAATAAAAGAAATTTACTTTAATAATTCCTTTAACTAAAGTAAAGTTACCAAGATATAAGGCTTTGGACGACTTCTGCATGCTAGACACCAAACCTATGCAGAAATACATGTATGGTGCTACATGCATCAACACTCTCTCTTAACGAGGAAGGTATTTTGCACAACTCCAAGTTCGTCTCTGAAGAACACAAACTTCCCTTTCTTCAAGGGTTTGCTGAGAATATCTACAACCTGCTCATTTGTGGAAATATACTGAAGCTTCCTTGCTCCCTTCTGGATCCTATCCCGGAAAAAGTGGTATCCTATCTCAATATGCTTGGACCTGTCATGTAATATTGGATTCTCTGAGATTTTGATACAACTATGATTATCACAGTATATTATGGTAGGCTCCAACTCTTGATCAAATAAACCTGTAAGCAATTTACGAATCCAAATGGCCTCATAGATAGCCATACTTGTTTCCATATACTCTGTCTCTATTGAATTGAGTGCTACAAAAGTTTTCTTCTTGATGAACTAAGTAATCATTGTTGATCCCAAGCTGAAGCAACACCCTGAGCTGCTCTTTCTGTCTACTGCACTGCTTTCCCAATCTGAGTCTGTATATCCTTGCAACTCCACTCCATCTCCTCCAAGATACCTCAATCCATAGTCCAATGTATGTCTCAAGTACCTAAGCACATGTTTCGTCACGATCCAATGCACCTGCCTCGGCTCCACCATGAACTGACTCAAGGTGTTCACAGCAAAACAAATATTTGGCCTCGTGTTGACCAAATACATCAAGGACCCTATCAACTGCCTATATATCCTGGGATCCACCAACTATGAATTTGAAGTGGTCACCTTATTTAGATTGGTAACCATAGGTGTGGCCATCGGTTTACAGTTCTCCATCCTGAATCTCCTCAAGATCTCTACTGCATACTTCCCTTTCCCAAGGAAGATCTCTCTCGATACCTGCCATATCTCTAATCCCAAGAAATAATGCATCAAGCCAATGTCCTTCATCTCGAACTCACTAGCTAAATCTGTTTTGCAGCCTACAATAAGCTACTCTGCACCCATGAGAAACAAATCATCTATGTATAGAACCAAGATGAGAGGATCCTCTCCAACAAGTAAGAAGTACAAGTTAGGATCTTCCTCACTCTTAGTAAATCCCATACTCTGCAAGTATCCATCAATCCTAGAATACCACACCCTGGGTGCCTGTTTGAGTCCTACAAGGATTTCTTAAGCCTACACACATGAGACTCCCTCCCATGTGCCTCAAATCCCTGAGGTTTCTCTATGTATACTTCCTCCTCAATGATCTCGTTGAGGAACGTTGTTTTCACATCCATCTGATGTATCCTTCACCTCACAACTGAAGCAATAGAAATAACAACTCGAATAGAAGCATACCTGGTGACTGGAGCAAATGTTTCCTCGTAGTCCACTCCCTCTTTCTGGGAGAACCCTCTTGCCACAAACCTCACCTTGAAATTCTCGATACTACCATATACCTATGTTGCACTGGTTTTCGGGACGGGGGAACGGCGGGGNTGAGGAACGTTGTTTTCACATCCATCTGATGTATCCTTCACCTCACAACTGAAGCAATAGAAATAACAACTCGAATAGAAGCATACCTGGTGACTGGAGCAAATGTTTCCTCGTAGTCCACTCCCTCTTTCTGGGAGAACCCTTTTGCCACAAACCTCACCTTGAAATTCTCGATACTACCATATACCTATGTTGCACTGGTTTTCGGGACGGGGGAACGGCGG